>JADRCD010181735.1:0-11087 GCA_019843815.1 Montemys delectorum
ATCATCAATACGAGTAAAGGACCTCGGCCTTGTGAAGGTTTTGTGCCCCAGTGTAGGGGAATGCCAGGGCCAATAAGTGGGAGAGGGTGGGGTGACAGGCATGGGGAAGGGGGAGGCAAAAGGGGTTTGTTCTTGTTTTTGTTTGTTTGTTTGTTTGTTTGTTTTGAAGGGGAACCTGGGAAAGGGAAAATGTACATGTAAATAAAGAAAATACCTAATTAAAAAAAAAAAGGAAGACAAACTAATAATGTCCAGGAAAATATTTTTTTTTAAATTATCTGCCATTCTAAACTCAAAATGTAAACTCTAGACATTGGGAATGAAGCAGTCTTATATGTTAAATTCTCAGTGAGTGGGAAAAATGCAGTTTAATATATGATAAAGATTCATTCTGATGACAATTGCTAAAATGACTAATAGGATGGATTTCCCTTGTCTAAAAGTCCAATTATTCTTTCATGCTTGTTTCAAGATTCCAGAATTCTGGAGGAAAATACAATTTAATTTCAAGAATAAACTTTGTAGTTTAAAATGAAAGCAAGCAAGCTTTTCCTATGTGTTGAAAAAGCTGTTTCTAAGCTACAGTAGAATTGATCACTTTGTCAGATGTACCATTGACAAATATCAAAAGGTTCCTCCTCTCTGTGAGAGCTGTGAACTTAAGCACCCAACCATCTCACTGGTAAGTTGCCACAGTCCAGAAAGCTATGGTCAATACCTCGAACCCAAGGCTTGCTTACAGAAGTAAGTACAGCATCTTACTGGAAGGACTCCCTCATAGAGCATTTGAACATGCCATTAAGACCTAGCATGAATAAGGCAGTCTTGTATTTGGGATCTAGAGGCAGCAAACCAAAGATTCCTGACAGGTGCCATAGATAACAGATGTGTGCTAAAGCCCAAATAATCAGAAGGGTTATTGCTGTGACAAATAGCAGGTTGCTTGCCTGGCCTAAAGGAAGAACGTTGTCCTGTCAATCATTCCCAATTGCCACCTGAAGGGAATGCAGTCACATTGGTACCATACACCCTGATCTACTCTCTCCAAGGAAAGCAAAGTTCCTACTGATTTCTAAGGTTAACACTAATTTCACCTGTTTTGAAGTGGCATCTAGACTTCATAGTCTATTCTATTGTGATCCCACTTTGAGAACTTCTGCCTTAGCATTCACACATTTCCATCCCTCTGGCTTTCCCATGAGTTTCCCACCAAGGGCCATGCTCTTCTGCTGTAACTCTTTCTCTGATGGCATCTCAGTGACCAATGAGGCAACATTCCCATTGTAATCTTTTTCTTGCTTGGGTCAGGAATACCGTCCTATTCTTTCAAACAGAAGAGTTCTTCTGCACAGGAGACTGAAGTTCTTGAAAGCAGGCCTTGGGTTCCTCATACATTTTGTCCTTTGTTTTTCATTTCTGTTCAACCATCTTGGCTTCAGCTTTCTCATTAGCATGGCAGCAACTGCCATTTGTGTGTCTTCAGAGTTCTTATCTTGTCAATATATAACACCCAGAATTCAGTGAGTGTCTCCTAGTCAGGATTTCTATTCCTGTACAAACATCATGACCAAGAAGCAAGCTGGGGAGGAAGAGGTTTATTCAGTTTATACTTCCACATTGCTGTTTATCACCAAAGGAAGTCAGGACTGGAACTCAAGCAGGTCAGGAAGCAGGAGCTGATGCAGAGGCCATGGAGGGATGTTCCTTACTGGCTTGCTTCCTCTGGCTTGTTCAGCTTGCTCTCTCATAGAACCCAAGACTACCAGCCCAGACATGGTACCACCCACAAGGGGCCCTACCCCCTGGATTACTAATTGAGAAAATGCCCCACAGCTGGATCTCATGGAGGCACTTCCTCAACTGAAGCTCCTTTCTCTGTTATAATAACTCTAGCCTGTGTCAAGTTAACACATAAAACTAGCCAGTACAATGTATGAGTTGGTACTAGCATAGTGGGGTATTCCTGTGACAACCTAACTGTTTTAGGGAGAAATGTGGAAGGACTTTGGGACTTTGGGCTAGAAGATCAATTCAGTGTTAAGAGCTCTGTGGGATGTTGTATAGGAGCTTGGAAGATAACATTGAGAACAGGGCAGTAGATGGAGGCCTGGCTTGTGAAATTTCAGAGGGAATATTCAAGAATCTTATAAGGGCAGTTGCTATTTTGATTGTGAAGATTCTGTGGTTCTGGTTAGCTGAGGCTGAAGTATCAGCTGTGATTCACAAAATACCAGAGCTACTAAAGCGAAAACTTTGCATTACTGGGACTTTTGATGCTGGTTAGCTAGAGCTAAGAAATTATCAGTGATTAAGAAGAGACCAGCATCACTGAGGTGACATCTTCTGGGAAATGTTTTCTAAGACCAAAGAGGTTGTGTGCCAGAGATAGCCAAGGTTGTACCTCGTGTTGCAGCAGGACTTGGTAATATGTAATAGTCACCCAGGTAGTACTGTGAGAGGCCATGGAAGGCCATTGGTGAAGGTGCAGCCTCAGTTGCAATTGATGGCCCAGGACTGAAGGGGTCATGCAAAAGAGGTAAGGTTTGACACCATGAAGAAAGCCTATGAGAGGCTATTGGTGAAGCCTAGTTACAGTGGAAGACAGCAGTGTTTTGGAAATGCTAGTACCGTGCTATGACCACGAAGAACAACAGTAGCAATGGATTATAGGCATTTGCAGCCTTGAACACAAGGTGTGTGTTGCAAAGAGCAGAGCTGGAGAAGTGACTCAAACCCTTGGAGGAATCCAGAAGATCCTAGACATTGAAATTGATTTTTGCTTTTGATTGTGACTGTGCCCTGATATTTTCCCTCATGAAGGAAGAAAGTATTCTAGTGGAGCCCACAGTTATGAGACTGCATTTTAAAAGATATTGAACATTTTAAAGAGATTATATGTAAAGACTGTGGGTCCTTTAAAGTTATTTAGATCTTGGGGATGAATAAGAAAGTAAGGGTTGAAGCTTAATTGTGATGTGTTTGTGTGTCAAGTTGACAAAGGGTCAATTGTACTGGCTGGTTTTGTGTGCCAACTTGACACAGGCTGGAGTTATCACAGAGAAAGGAGCTTCAGTTGGGGAAGTGCCTCCATGAGATCCAGCTGTGGGGCATTTTCTCAATTAGTGATCCACGGGGTAGGCCCCCTTGTGGGTGGTACCATCCCTGGGCTGAAAGTCTTGGGTTCTATAAGAGAGCAGGCTGAGCAAGCCAGGAAAAGCAAGCCAGTAAGAAACATCTCTCCATGGCCTCTGCATCAACTCCTGCTTCCTGACCTGCTTGAGCTCCAGTCCCGACTTCCTTAGGTGATCAACAACATGTGAAAGTAAGCTAAATAAACCCTTTCCTCCCCAGCTTGCTTCTTGGTCATGCTGTTTGTGCAGGAATAGAAACCCTGACTACAACAGCGAGTTATTCCCACTGAAGAAGAAATGTGACCTTGTTGTCAGTGTAGGCTATATCAACCATGCAGCAGTGTAGGTCACTAAAACTCCCCTTGATATTGGTCAGGGTTACTCTTTACTGTCAGTGTGACTGATTTTAATAACCCTGAAGGAACAAACTCTGAGCACATCTGAAAGGCCATTCTAGAAAGGATTAACTGAGACAGGGAAGACCTACCTTGACCAGGGGTAGCACTGTGCTATGGGCTGGCACCCCAGACTGAATAAGAAGAGAAAGCAAGCTGAGCACCAAATCTCATTTTTGTCCTCAGCACAAACTCCATATGACAATCCCCTCACATCTTTGCCACCATGTCTTCCCGACCACAGTAGGCTGAACACTCAAATTTTGAGTGAAAATTAAACCTTTTTCTCTTATTTTGATATTTGTCAGGTATTTGATCACAGCAATAAAAAATGACAAATAACAATATTTTATATACAACGTGATTTATATAATACAAAGTTAGCAGAAGAAATGAAGGAAGAGGAAGGCACCACCTGGTTTTCGAGTTGAGAAGTATACACTGCTGTGCAAAGACAACATGCATGGTTCCCCTTTCCTCTAAGGAACTCCGAGGAGTACAGTTTCTGCACACCCCTAGAGTTGTCCACCTTTATTGTGAATGTCATGTTTTCTTTTTCCTTTTTAAAAAATTTGTAAGTGTTTTATGAAGACATCACCATGGGAAGACAGCTTGACTCCACCCTACCCCGTTCCTCTTTGATGGATTTCAATCACATTTGCAAAGCAAAAACAGTAACTTATTCCCTTTTAGCCACAAAGGCTTAGGCATATCCAAAGAGCTCAAAACTGGCTTATGCAGATACTCACAGTTTAGCCTACTCATTTTAATATTGAAACAACTATGAAATCCTTTCACATTTCTGAGGGTGGAAACATATCATTGTCTTGAATGGGCTTAATGAATTCCTATAGAAAGCATCTTCTCAGATTAGGTGTTAACATATTACACATCTATTCCCTAAAAATCTCTGCAGTGAGGGCAGAGCCAATGGTGTCTGTGTCTTAATACTGTCTCTCCTCTTCTCAGGGCTGCTGAGGTTTTGGTAACATTGGTGTACAAAATAACAAGACATGAATACTGTCAGTAGAAGGAGTGGCTGTAAAGTTCATCTTCTAACAGCATTGTCAGCACTGTGCCTAGATCAAGTTTGGGCAACACGTAGGAATTTTTCTCCACAGATCTATGTACTGTATGTATTGTTTATTGTTATAGATAAGGCAGCTTTAAGCATGAGTCTCCAGCACTCTAAGGTCTCTAAAGTCTACCCCGAAGGTAGACAAAAGTCCTTATTGGAATCCTACTTTTATGCTTGGTAAATGGTGGTATCTGCAACTATGTACCAGACTGAGACTGAATTCAATAGTATTCCGTGCACAAAGACATGCTATGTTACATAAGCACATAGCAAGAGTTCAATGTACTACAAGGACTATGGCCTCTCTGGTGGCTGTGTAATTTTCAAACCATGCCTATAGCTACTGAGGTAATTAAATTAAGAAATAGAAAGCATCTGGGAAAGGGAAAATTTACATGTAAATAAAGAAAATATCTAATAAAAATAAAATAAAATAAAGAAATAGAAATAGAAAGCATTAATATAGTGATTGTATGTAATAATCACATCATCTAATTATTGCACTTGAGGCTAGAGATGGTCCAGGGTTTCAAAGTCAGGGCTTTCAAAGGACCCAGGTTTGGTTCCCAGCATCCACATCTGATGGCTCACAACCATCTATATAACTCCAGATTCAGGAAAACAAACAGCCTCTTCTGGTCTCCAAGAACAACTGTACTCATGTGCACATAAGCCCTTACTGTACATACACATAATTAAAAGTAAAAGTAAATCTTCTAAAATAAATGTCCTTTCATCATATAATCTCTGTACAAGTTAAAATTTTATCTCAAGCAATTTGAGGTTTGGAATGAAGCAAGATGGCTTTGTCTTAACACAATGTCAAAAGTATGATATAAATCCAGATCTCCTTGGGAAGATCTATCTTTCTAAAGTAAAATGCTTTCTTCTCTTTTAAACTACTGCCAAGCCTAGCTACTGGTCTTTATTCCATGTACTTAAAGATAGAAGCATTATTGAAAGAAAATAGAAGAGTCTAGCCAAAAGGTCTAACTCACATCAGCAGGTCCAAAGAGGAGAGTCAAATGGTTTCAAAGAGTCCACACACCAAGAATCACAGAGCTCCCCGTGCACTGTAGCACGCTGGATTGCCATGCTGTGCTGAGCGAGCACTCCACACTGAGCTTCACCCCAGGCAGAGCTTGCAATGTCTCAGGCTTTATTTGTTTTGTTTTGTTTCTTTGGGTTTTTTTCCATTATAATAAGAAAACTTAAGACCCCTTCAGAACCATGAGCAAACATTTGGGAGCTGCTTTTTGGTGGCTGTTGTCTGAGATGTCACTAAGTTTTATATCTCCTAGAAAATGCTCCACAGTTATTTTTGCTTCTCTGAGATCTGAACCTTCATAATAAAACATTTTCCCAGGGTCAAGAAGTTAACCTATAGTGAGAGTCTGGTTCAGAGGTATGGCTTTGTCTTCATTTTCAATTATGAACCAGGTAAAATTAAGATCAGGTAAAAATTAAAATAGAAAAATATCTCCTATAATTTAATCTACTTGTCTCTGGCACTGAGTAAATGCAGAGAGAAGTGATTTTTAAGTGTTTACTATGATAAGAAGCGGAGAATTTAATAATCAAATGTGTTTTCAGAAATAGTAATACTCTGAAGTGAAATGTAATTAAATATTTAAATTGTATTTCATGTATCAAATGTTACATAAGTTGTGTATACCATGATTATTTTATTGAACTTAAGTTCCAAAATTGTAAAACTGTGGTACACTTTGTTCTAGTTCTGCTTCTTGGTAAGGGGCCAGCCCTCAGCCCTCAGCCCTCAGCCCTCAGCCCCCAGCCCCCAGCCCCCAGCCCCCAGCCCCCAGCCCCCAGCCCCCAGCCCTCAGCCCTCAGCCCTCAGGGCACGGCTGGCTTACCCAGCAGATAGACGTCTTATCCTCAGTGTTATCAGGTCTCCAGCATTTTTAAAATGCCCATGATAATTACTCACAGTTATCACTCAGTTACCACTGAGTCTGTATCAGTTAGTTTTCTTGTTGCTGGGATAAAATGCTCTAACAGGAGCTGCTTCAAGGAGAAATGGTACCTCTTGCCTATAGTTCAAGGGAGTCATTTCATCATGGAGGGGAAGATTTGGAGCAGCAGGGAGGCCATGGAGGTGGGACAGAGGTGGGTTTCTCACATCACCTCCAAACTCATGAAGCAGAGTAATGTTTTCCTGATCAGTTCCCCTTCGTTCTTGTATTCAGTCCAGGACACTATCCAGTTCATACTTAGGGAGAATCTTCTGCCTCAGTTTACCTGAGGCAGGTAGTGTCTCACAGGCAAGCCACACCACACACTTCTTTCCTCGGTGCTTCAAGGTCCTGTCAAGTTGACAATCAATCTAAACCATCACAGAGAACTATTCAGCCACCATCAGGATTACAGGAGAACTCTGACCTATGTAACAGGGGCCCAGGCCTTAGCACAACTGACTCCACATTGGAAGTACCATTCAGGTTGGAAAACTCAGCACATAGACAGCACTACCCGCCAAAACTAAAACACAGGCCTCAATCACTGAAGTTCCGGGAAAGTCTCAACACGAACTTACCTTGCTTCTTAGCTTCCATAATTCTGCTTCTGGTGGAAAGTTCTTGTTAACTTAAGTATGTCAACCCAGAACATGGTTTTTGTGCTTGAAAGCTCGCCCTGAGAAAGGCTCATCGCAACACTAGGATCCCAAATAACTGGGTAATAAAGACTTTGTGCTGGCTTAAACCCATGTCAAAGCAGTCTTCGGGGGATCCCCTACACCACACATGCATGTCCAACCTCCAGGTGTAACTGCTAACAATGCAGTATGCACGTAGCAGAGACACTGTATTTTTGCTTTGACCATAAACTTGACCTCCATTCTCAATGACTCCCTTGAACCACTGAATCAACCAAGTGGAGTTCTAGCCTATCAGAGTTCTTCATTGCTGCAGTAAACAAACCCAAGGCAGGTGAACTGAGTCTCCCAGTACACCCTTCCATCTCCAGCCATGCCCTCCTGCAGAAGTACCTTCAATAGACCTGGGGCTGCTGAGCAAGATGTTTGGCCACTAAGAAGGAGTGAATCTGATTGGATACACATAGCCTATTTGGTTAAAAATTTCAAAATTTTCATTATCTTTTCTTCCCTTTCAGTCTGAGAGTCCAAGATAAAAAACTTGCATGTATACACACGAATATATATTCTTATACATTATGACTATTATTATACATTCATATTTTGTTAATATTCACCTATTCATATTATTATATATTATATAACATATGTTATGCAATAATATGTTAATGAGATTAATATGCTACTAAGAATACCATAAGTTATATAGATATATATATTTGGTTCTGTCTTGCTTTAGAGTTGAGGGGTATCCAACTTTTGATGTCATAACACAACTGTGTCATCTATAAAGTTCTCAAACAGGAACAATATACTTGAATTATAAAAACAAGACAAATCCCACAGTGCTTTGAGTAAGTTTATGATTTGATCTTATAGGTGACATGAGTAGCTATCCTTGTGGTCACATGTGGTCTGTAGACTGCAGATTGGACATGCCTGCAAGTTCAGGCTATTCCTTCTTGGCCTTCTTGGTTGGCAACTGACACAGCTTGTCTTCACTTCTACTGCTCTGCTCTTACCTAGCCACTATGCTGTTTCTAGAACATTCTTTTCAAAATTAATTCCAGTTCCATAGATTTATCATTCAGTACCCCAACCTATGGCCCATATTATCTTGGAATACAGAACAACAGAATATATTTATGGCAATAAGTGTAGATGGAACCACAGAAGGGAAACTATAAATCATAGCAAGGGTCCTTGTATGGCCTGTGAGATTCCACCTCTTCTGTCTTCTACCCTCCTCCATGAGGGTCGACAATATATTGCTATTTTCTACTAGGTTAGTCATGCTGACAATAAATAAATGTTGGTTGAGTGAAAGTAGCCTAAAGCTCCAGAGCCAAAGCCCTGACAATTTTCTCTGCAGTAGAAAGAAGCTGTTCTTGCTGATGGCCTAAGAGCTGTAGATCCTGGTCTGTGATTCTGAGATGAGTAACAGACTCACTCTTGATACAGTAAAAGCAGGTGGTTACTGGTGCAGGAGCATAGAAAATCTACTTTTGGATTACAAGTGGCTCCAATCAGAAGTTCCAAACTTCCCAGTGGGCATGTATTTACACTTCCCATGTAGCAGTTACAAGTAAACAAACAAAAGCTAGAAGTTTCCTTTCTCCTGCCTCCCCTTCTGTCCTCTTTCACTCTCTCCTCAATCCTGTCCTTCCTCCCATCCCTTCTTTTTCTGAAGCTCTTACTTTGGAATCTGTAAGCTACAGCAAACATCGTATCATCGTATCAAGTGCTCTAGTCTTTCCCAATAACACTGTACAAATAGCAAGTCCCCAGCCACCTGGCCACTTTGCTCCTTCTCTAGAACTCCATCGTTAGTGTACACTTTAGGGTCACTGCTACTCATTATTCCTGGTCATAGCTACCCCCCTCCTGCCTGAATTCATATGCACCCTGCACAGAGGGGACCCATTTGATTATGTTTTCTTTCAAAAATCTAATTTGGTGAGTTACTTTTATGCTATCCCATAACAAGGCTGTAAAATGAACTTAAAAATGAATATGCTTGCCTGGACCCCATTCTCTCGCCAACACATAGAAGATTGGCTGTCCTCAGCAATCTTACACATGGCTGATGATGATGTCTCTGGACAGGGGTGAACAGGAAAAGAAAGTCCTCACAAAGGGAAAGAGCCTCTATCCAAAGTTATCAAGGATCAGATGCAGGATTTATACCTTTCTGATTCACTGTGCCTTTTATGCTTAAAAAGAAGCAAAGCATTCTCCTCCATCCTGTGCCTGATGGACTCCTGCAGAAGAAGGGTGGGACACATGAGAAGGTGGGACACACAGAGAGCAACTAGTCCTGCTATTAGCAGAGAGCATACCTGTCATTTTTTCTCTGGTCCCCCAGTAAAACCAAGCTCAGTGATTCAAACAAAAGATATGAGCCATGCATCTCTGATGAGCCAGCTCTACAGTTTCAAACATCATAGTTGACCCCAGGGCTATCTTCTGAGGTAGGTCCTATTTCCTACCACCTGAGCCACTATTGTCCACACACCTTTCTTCACATCTTTCTTCACACCTTTCTTCACACCTTTCTTCACACCTACCTCCAGCTTCTGCTAACATCTTCTTTCCCATTTCTTCTCTGTGAGAACCAGAAAACTGATTCACTGTAAAGGTCCACTCCCTTGTACTTTGTGACCAGAACTTCCATTTTATGTTAAAGAAATAACAGAGGCAAAAAAAAAAAAAAAAAAAAAAAAAAAAAAAAAAAAGGGGGGAAGAGGAGGAGGAAGAGAAAATGAATAAGACAAGGAGGAGGGGAGAAGGAAGGAGAGGAAGGGAAAGTAGCTTTCGCCACTTTCTGAATAATGAGAAAGCCTGCACATTTTAAGTGAGGTTCACAACAAGAGGTTGTGCCAGAGGAGTATAAAGATCTAGAGCCTGTGTCCCCAATAATGGCCCTATTTGTAAAAAAGATGAATTTGAAACAATAAACATTATTTAATACAGCTTCTTACACATCAAGAGACATGCAGAAAATCCCCATAACTGGGGAACAGAGCCACCGAAACAGAAGCACTCCCCTTATAATGTTGATGCCACCTCTGGTCCCCAGGGTTCTGTGCCCAGTGAGTCCCACAACTATTCTCCCTAGAGCAGAGAGCCATCTCTGGCCATTGCATCTTCAGCTTTGTGAACCTTTAAATGGCAGTATCTGGTCTACAGTGTACAAGCTATTCTTTTTGTGGCAAATCTTATCCTCTTGACAGATGCATGCACTGAAAGGATTTTTGCCTCTTCTGGGAAAATAGAGACGTTCCTGTTGTAGTCTGATGACAGCTAGTGAAAAGATAGAGCGGACAGGTGGCTGCTTAGAGGAAATTATGAAAGCAAACAAATACTCACCAGGCCTTCTTCCTAAGGAGTCCTGGGTCCATGCACTGAAGCATGAAGAGCTGGTAGAGGGCAAATGTCCTGGCCTCTGAGAGAGCTCAGCTGCCTCATCTGAGGCTCTACCGAAGCTCCTGCTTCTTTCAATACCAGATTCCTCTGCCACTCACTTGGTTTCCAACCTTCTGTGACTACAGTCTTCCTGCCCCACTCTTTCCACTGTATGTAATCTATAGCAGCAGTACTGTGCATGACATACAGACATTCATTGTCTTATTTATTCTCTCACTGCCATTTTTTGTTAGATGTTTTCCTTATTTACAATATCTCCTTTCCCAGGTTCTCCTCCAAAACAAAAACAAAAACAAAAAACAAAAACAAAAAACAAAAACGAAAACTAAAACAAACCCCTGTTCCCTCCCACCTCCCCCTGCTCACCACCCTACCTGCTCCTGCCTACTGGCCCTGGCATTCCCCTAAACTGAGGCATAGAACCTTCACAGGGCCAAGGACTT
>JADRCD010181736.1:1292-20345 GCA_019843815.1 Montemys delectorum
CACACACACACACACACACACACACACGTACCACTAACAAACATGCACACACACACACACACACACACAGAGTAGTCTTCAGCTATAAAGTTAAATAGAATTATGTCACCTGAATTAATAAGGATGAACCTAGCATTATAATGCAAGGTGAAATTAGATAAAGTAAAAAATATAGCACATTATCTTTTATATGCAGATTTTTAAATATAGATACTAGGATCACTGGCTAAAACATTTAATGTTCAAGAATGAAGATCAGATCCTCAGACTCCATGTTAAAGAGAGGTAATATTGGGAATGTACTTGTAATTCCAGTTTTAGTAGGATAGAAGTACTGATGTCATGATCAAGATGGCTATAAAGACAAGCGATTTCTTCAAACTCTGAGCATAAGACTTCTTCAATGATTATGAAGAAGGATGACCAAGGAAGGCATTCAATTTCAACCTTATGTTCTCCACTATTTAACATTAATACAGATACAATGTACTTACAAAACTTTAAACATGTTGACTATGTATGCATACCACATACAAACTCACATATATATATATAAATATATGTTTAAATAGATAAATAAATATATCTATGCATGTATCTGTAGACATCAAGATATAGGAAGTTGAATTATTCAAAGAAGTAGGCAAAAGAGCGGGCATGTACATGTGACATAAGAGCAGAAGAGAGGATTCTTTCAGTGATAAGAGAGGTTCCGAACTATAAGGAAGCAAGAGCCCTGGAAGATGGAGAGCTAGTGTGGGGGTGAAGCAAATGTCAATGCATTGATAGTAACATGCCATAATGAAACCAGTACATTCCGTGCAAATTTAGCTAATGAAAAATTAAGATATGCACACCAATTTTAGTAAAATATGTAAGACTAATCTCTTAAGTGGCTGTCAACCTACTATGCTTTTCACAGGGGAAAGAACCAAATCATAGCGTATATGACCAAAGTGTTACATATTAGAATAATATTTGTAGACAGTATATGGACATAGCCACTGACTTAGTGCCATTTTGAATATGAATCAGGGTAGAAAAGTATCTACATCATGAACATTTAATTTTCTCTTTCAGGAAACAAAAAAAAATGAAAATTTCATTCAGTTTTATTTTTTAAAGAGTGAATTATATTTAATTAATTAATTATTTATTTTTGTTTTTGTTTTTCAAGTCAAGGTTTCTCTGTATAGCCCTGGCTGTCCTGGAACTCTCTCTGTAGACCAGGCTGGCCTCGAACTCAGAAATCCACCTGCCTCTGCCTCCAAGTACTGAGACTAAAGGTGTGTGTCACCAGTGCCCAGCTATTTATTTTTCTAATAAAGTTTTTTATTATATTTCTATACAAATAATTACAACGATTGTCAGGTCACAACTTTTTAAAAAAATTTTAATACATTATATTAGAACTCTGACACAATTTGTAATAATGATAGTATGTAGGGAAAATCTCCCATGTGCCATGTGGAAGCATCACTTGTCAATAAAAAGCTGGGGGCTAATAAGCTGAGGCAGGAGTAGAACACAGTACTTTTGGTTAGAAAGGAGTCAGGTGGGAGGAAAGGGTCATTTTTTGTTTATTTCTTTGCTTGTTTTTAACCAGGACATGGAGGAGATGGACAAAAGAAGCTGAAAAGAGGAAATCAGCCATGTAGCTGAACTCATGTACTTAACTTACAAAAATTAAGAATTATTTGGGGAAGCAGTATAACATGGCCTACACATTTATTAATACTAATCCTCTGAATTGTTATTTACAGTGAACCCCCCCCCCAGTAGTTTTAATTGATGCCCAATGCATGCTCTAAGAATCCAGGCTTAGAAGCAGAAAAGTCACTGGGAAGGGTGGGTAGGCATACTACTTTGTGGTTTCAGACAGGGTGATCTGTGAGCAGAGCAGCTGAAATCTGTCTGGGCTTATTAGCTATCTAACAGTGGGTGGAAATGAAGACCTCTTACATACACACCCTAAACACACACTCATACACAAAGTGTACTGTGGCCAGTGGCCAGCCACTAGGGAGAGCAGAGGCCTATGAGCAGTATGAAGAGCAGGAGTCTTCAGGGCACAATCCCACTGTGAGGCCTTCTTTTGCAGTGCAAGCTTGTCTGGGAAGTCAGTGCACTGCTGGCAGGAGGCAAAGCTAGCACTGCGGCCTTGGGAATAGGAGCATCCCAGTCAGAGCTGACTGAATCCCCAGAAACCCAGCGTGGCAGAACAAGTGGGCTTGAGATTTGCAGTTGGTGGTGAAGGCCTGAAGCCATACTGAAGTGCAGCTAGTCAGAGAGGTTAGGCCAGAAGCAGAGAAGTAGCCTGCCAGACCAAGCTGTGGGGGCAAAGCCAGCCACCACCGACATCAGTTGCTACCTAAACCAGAGAAGGACCACCAGAGATAACAGGCAGAAGTAATCAAATTCCAAAGTATCTTTGAAATTTTGGTAAATACAAAAGAATGAGAGAGAGGTAGAGAAAGAGACAGAGAGCGAGAAAGAGAGAAAGAGACAGAGAGAGAGAGAAAGAGAGAGAGAGAGAGAGAGAGAGAGAGAGAGAGAGAGAGAGAGAGAGAGAGTCATTGGGGAAAAGTTTCTCAAGAAGGAAAGAATTTGACATTAAAAAAGAAATGTATTTCTATGTTAAAAGTGGAGTGAAACCCAATGATACAATGCATCTGAATAACATAATTTTGTTTCACTTAGCAGAATACAAGTAATTTTTTCAATAATAATAAATTTTCCTATGTATTTTTAAAGAGAGATATAAAGAAGGCAGACTGAGAGGAGATAAGGACTGAAAAAAAAGAATACTTGTTAAGTTACAAACAGTGGGGGAAAAGATAATCATTTCAATCTTAAAGAAAATTTAGTAGACTCCAATGTAAAGCTTAAAGGTCCATCATGTCACAAGATTCACAAAATGCAGGCCAAATCTCTTACAAAACTTGAAATGGTTTTTGCAAGCCTTGTTAAGGGGATTAGATGGAGATGATAGAATCCACAGGGTTACCAAGAACTAAGATGGCAACCTATAGAGACACAAGATTTTAAAAAGATTATGACTATGGCTTATACTGGCCATGTATAAAACAGATAGTTAATAGTTAGGTCATGAAAAATCATCTAATTCCAAAAGATTGGAGAGATTTGTTGCCTCATTTTCTCTGTCCAATCACATTAGGGCAGTGACAGGCCTGTGATTGGACATGAATAGAGAGGTGGAGCTAGAAGTTGAGGAGAAAAAAAGGCAAAGAGAGGAAGGATGGGTGGAGGTTCATCATGGAGGCCAGGAAAGAGCACGATTCAGACCCTGTGTGGTTATAACAACCAGGCTAAGGTTTTTACAAGGTTAAATTAATTGGGTCAAAATTTGTCTTTATCATTTGACATTGAAATTATTGTATCGGCATGTTGTAATGGTACTCTTATTATTAGATAAACTAATTGACATTTGGGGAAAAAAACACAACTTACTCTCAAAGTATGAATTGAATATAACTATTACATATATTGTAAGTTATCTGGTATAAGATAGATCTATCACCAAGTCCAACATTTCTGTCTATAAAATTGAACATTATCTTATATCTTAACTTGAAAGACAAAAACTTTGTACCTGGCTATGTCTTGGCTTAGATTGGATGTCATCTGAAAATCATCTTTTCCAAAGTAAAAAGCCTGGGCTGTCTACGTGACTATGTAGTTTTTCAACTCCATCAGAAAAAGAAGGGTATTTTCTAATTAAAAAAAAAAAAACTAAAAAAAAAATGATTTTGAACATAGTTATCGACTATTTAAGCTGTTCTTAAAGAGGATACATAAGAAGCATACACTTCAACTTCATATGCGGAGATACTGCTGGGATACCACAAGCTACCCTGCCACTAAAATACCAAAATCATAAACATATTGGTGTAGAGCAGTGACCTATGATGGAAGAAAACTTGGAGGTACAAGAACAACTTACACAAAAAGCTGCTGGATGTGCAAGATATAAAAAGTCCACAAGCCCTTGGAATTCTCCTATATTTGTAATTAAAAAGAAATCCTAAAAATAGAGAACATTAGCAGATCTGAGAGCTATCAAAAAAAAAAAATCATTCAGCCAACGGGCTTTTTAGAACCTGCAATACTACTGTTTTCCTTGCTACTTAAGTTGTGGTTTATTATAGTAATCAATTTAAAAGACTGCTATTTCATAATCCCTTTGCATGACATAATAAGGAAAGGTTTGCTTTCTCAGTACCTACTTATAATAATTGTTGTACAATAAGGAGATATCATTAGAGGATCTTGACACAAGAAATGTTAAACAGTCCTACCTTATGCCAATACTTTTTAAAACAGACATTAGAAATAATTCATATACAGTTTCCTCAGTCCATGATTTACCATTGTATGGATAATGTCATACTGGCCGATTCAGATATAAATGAATCAGGAAAAATGTTTAATGAAATAAAGAGAATTTTACTTTTCTGAGTATTGCAAATTGCTCCTGAAAAAAAAATACAAAAATAAGGTTCTAGTAATTATCTGGGATATAATATAGCTGTACAAAATATTTGACCACAGAAAGTACAAACCAAGAGAGAAAAATAAAGAACTCTTAATGATTTTCAAAAAATATTGGGATATAATAGTTGGCTAAGGCCCATAATTAGATTAACTACTTAAGAGTTGAGTCATTTATCTCAAATCAATCTTACAAGGTGATAAGGAATTAAATATTTCAAGAAAATTATCAGTTGAGGCTGAAAGAGAATTGTCTCTGCTAGAAAAATAAGTGTTTATATTTTGTTTACTTTGACTTCTATGCATTCTCCCACAGTAATTCTTATGCAGAACAAAGATAATATATTATCCCTTCATTATTAGGGATAATTTTAGCACATGGAGTAAAAAATTGAAGACCCATGGGAAAAGGTTGATTTTCACAGAAAAAAAATCAGACTTCATCAATTAGAAGGAATAGATCCAGAAAAAATTGTAATACCTTTCACTAATCCTGAGATTGCCTTATTATTAGCAGGATATGAATATTAAGAAGGAGTTTGAAGTGATCTTTTGGGAGAAAGTAACAACAAATACCCAAAAGCAAGTGCCTTCAGTTTATAAAAATAACTAACTGTTTTTCTCTGTTCTAGAAAATGAACACAAATTTCTAGAGCCCCTACATTCTATACTGATGTAAACAGGACAGGATAGGCAGGTTATAAGTCAGAAAATATAAGTCAAGTGCCTCAGAGCCCTTATACTTCAGTTCAAAATTCAGAGTACTATGCCATTTGTATGGTATTAGGAGATGTTTCAGAATCTCTTAATATAGTTACTCACTCTCAATATGCCAAAAGATTTGTTTTACATATAGAAACTGATTAAGTTATTCATAATGATTCTGAATTAATTTCACTATTTAATCAACTACAACATGTAATCAGAAAGAGAAATTATGCATTGTAAATAACACATATCAGATGCCTTATGTGTCTAACAACACAACTTCTGGCAAAAGCAATGATAAAATTGATCAGCTGTTACTAGGAAATATGTAGAGCCTTAAGAATTTCATTTAAAATATCATGTTAACAGGAAAGGTTTGAAAAAGAATTTTTTGTCACTGTAGCCAAATAAAATTTGGTAAATTGATGTTTCATTTTGTAGTATTTGGAAAATTAAAGTCTGTGCATCATGTCATAGATATATATTCATTATTACAATGGGCAACTGCTTTAAGTTCTGAAAAGTTTGATTCTGTATTACATATTTATCATAAGTTATGACTATTATGGGGATACTTATATGAATTAAAACTGACAGTGCTCCAGCATATGTCTCTAGAAACATGAAGCAGTTTTTTACATGTTATAATATAAAGCATGTTATAGGTATACTACACAATCCTATATGACATACAATTGTTAGAGAGATCTAACAACTTTTAGCATTCATTAAAAGAGATACATAACAATCAAACAAGTATAACATAGACTTCCAGAGACAGATTACATGGCATTTCATTGACTTTAAGTTTTAAAAATACTAATGAACAAAAGCCAACAGCTGCAGAGACCTTGAATTATAAGGGGGTGGGTGACTGGGGGGAAGTACCTGCTCAACCAGAACAGACTATTTATTTTAATGATGTTGAAACTTCAGACTGGAAGGTAGGGAGTGTGTTGCATTGGGGAAGAGGTTATGTCATTGTTTCAACAGGAAAAACAACAACAACTACAACTATGGATTTTATCAAAGTTAATAAGGATAAGATTGGACTGGTAGAAACTTCCTGAAGATCTAGGTTGTAGACATCAAAGAAGAAATCAAGAACAACAAAATACACAAACTATGAGGTATAATTCCTTTACATGGTAACAGTTCTAAATCTGGTGGAGACATGATCTTTAGCTAAGCATAGCTAATAAATATCTTTGGCTACAGAATTTTTAGGACTTAGCATGTCATCATTTTATATTGTATAGATAAAAATTTATGTTACAGTTGGTTATATAATCCAAAATATCTTATAAAGAAAGATACTTTACCCACTCAAACAAAAAAGCAGAGAATCATCTTTAACTGAATTGTGCACACCTCTCATTTGATCCACATGTTAATGCAGAAATGTATATTACCTCTGTATGATTATGTGTTCCCAGAAACAACAGCAACAACAACAACAACCAGATATCAATGAAGCAAAATAAACCCTGACAATACTTACCCTTAAGAATGCTCAGGATGCTGAGACACTGAAACACATTTATTCAAGCATCCTGCTTGATCTAACTTCAGGCTGCCTCAATAGCAATTTCATCAAAACTTGCTTCCAAGATGGTTTCAAAATTGCTGAATCCATTTGTTCTACCCTCTCTGACTATTCCATTCAGGACTTAAGTTAAGTCCTGCATTTTCATATCACACAGAGACTGGACAGCAAATGTTACATCTAACATTCTTAAGATTGCAAATATCCCAATTTTCTTAGAGCCCACAAAAGAGATGCTATCCATAGGAGGAAATTTTAAAGAATTCCCAAGAAATGGGGACAGTGATTTGGGTTGTTTGGTGTGTGGATTTGTTGACATTTAAGATCATTGATCCCAAGACATTAATGGTCCTGGTCGGGTAGGAAACAAAATAAAGGAGGTTGGATTCAGGGATTTATTTTTGTCTCTTTTTCTTTACCCTATCATTCTATCTCTACTATCTAGTATTAGTGAGAAAAGAGGAGGAAGGGGGAAGAAAAGCAAAAAAGGGTAAACATAAGAATAATAGAACAAAAAGGTAGATCATTGAATCTATTTTTAGATGAAAGAGCATCAACAACCCAAATATTCTACATTCAATATGGAAGCTGTATATTGATATGGCCTTGGGATTATGTTTTACTACAACATACTATGTGTATATGTTTAAACTCTTGTATAAGGTGTTATACCTATACAACTCACCTAATTCAATATGAAATTCCAGTACTTTGAAAGCTGTTATTGGAAACTGTTTAGAATAATTAAGAAATACAAGTTCATAGTTAACCAATCAAACCTATGGTCAGGTTCCATACTACTTTAGTTAATTACAGAAATAAAGTTTAATTAGTCTCCAGAAGATGCATTTAAAGTTAATCAAATAGTAAATTGTTACAAGCAATCAACACCCACCTATGCAGGTATCCTATAGGTAGCTAGATGGTCTTCGCAAACTTCAAGAATCCACAAAATATGGTATTTAAAGATGTTTTATTAACGGATGGCCTTTTAGATAGTGAGAAATTGTTGTTCCAAGGGCAGGGGCCTGGACTGAGGCCTGGGTCTCTCTCGCTCCCTGGAGGCAGAGGGCCTACTACTGAGACCTAGCTCTCTCTCTCTTCCCCGGGGCTGACCTGTTGCTTCATGGTGCCTTAGTTAAAAAGGAGGCAATGTATAAATGAGTTATTTATTGTAGGAAGGAGAAAATATGCTGGTTAAGTAAAGGGAAGGAAAGGAGAGGAAGAAGAGAGAGAAAAAGGAGAGGAGGAAAGCAAGAGAAGAGAACAAAGAGCAGAGAGGAGGGAGGGCAAGAGAGGGAGAGTGAGAGTAAGAGTAAGAGTAAGAGTAAGAGAGCAAGAGAGAGGAACAAAAAGCAAGAGAGGGTAAGAGGAAGAGGAAGAGAGTGAGAAGGGGGCAAACCACTCCTTTTATTGTATGGGACATGGCATGCCTGGCTTGTGGTCAGATGACTGGGAGTAAAGTCC
The DNA here is from genome assembly GCA_019843815.1 of Montemys delectorum. NCBI lineage: Eukaryota > Metazoa > Chordata > Mammalia > Rodentia > Muridae > Montemys > Montemys delectorum. Next base: position 9,526 of record JADRCD010181736.1, read on the forward strand.
AGCTAGAATGCTGGGAGCTTGAGGCATTGTCTGCCTGATAGAACACACATCGCCTGCACTGGCAGCTGTGAGGGGTTTAGGGAGAAATCTGAGCCATCGTCTCAGGAGCTATCACTGAACACCTACTGTCCCTTGTGAACAAATTTACTTTGCTCAGTGGGACTCCGGAGTTCTGAAGAGGCAGCTCTACTGGACTTTGGCTGTCAGAACAGTCCATTGCCCCACAAGAAATGTCTGTTCCTGATAGTACCCTGACACCACTTCAAAGATTATATGTGTCAAAGAGGCCTCCATATGGTGTCTGTATTAAACATGGCAAGCTGGCAACTAGTCAAGAAATTGTCCTTGCTTCAACCACAGACAGCATGCTAGACAACCAAGATGCAGGAAAGTTGACTTTACCAAGGCATAGTTGGCAGTCCTTTATAATTTCTGCTTCACAAAAACTTCTAAGATATTTTGGCCAGAAGCCTGAAGATGATGGTCCAGTACTGTAGAAATGTCTTGGGTAATTGTCCATGTATCTAGCAACTACTGTCCTTTCTATAGTATTGAAAGCTGCTTGTTTTGTACTTCCTATTATTCAAGTAATATTTATCCTTCCAAGGTCTATGATGGAGCTAAAGAGTAGATAGTTACAGTCTCACACTTAAGCTTAAGTTGTTATGATTTAAGAACATGTTTTAAGGTCTAAAAAGATATTCAGAGGTTGATAAATGCAAATTATAATAAAAATTATTTAAATACAGAATTTTGGTCACATCATAATAGGATGGATAGTAGAATACTTTCTTCAACTCAGTCAAATGCAAATGGACTGAACATTATAAATATAACTCTTACCTGATAGTTTTCATAATTCTTCTTATTGTATAGAGTTTATTAATTTTAGAGAAACCTCCCTATTATACTAAAAGGAAGAGTTGTAGGGCCAATCACCTGTGTACTGTGTGAAAGCATTGCCTCTCAATAAAAAAATATTAATGGACTAAGCTAAGGCAGGAGTCTAAGCAGGATTTCCAGTTAGCAAAGAGTCAGGATAGAGGAGAGGATATTTTGACTGAGATGCACAGGACAGGGACTAAGGAAACTGAGAAGAGGAAAACGGTCACCTAGATGAACTCAGGATAGAATAAACCTTGATATAATTTTATTGCCAAATTTTGTTTATAGAATTATAGTCATTTTTCACATTTGTTTCAAGTGAGACTGTTATAAAACATTTGTTTGTTACAAGAAATTTAATAAGTTCCTGTCTTTGTCTTTGTGAAACTAGCAGGATACTGATGTATTTAGAATGTTTACAAATCTATGAGTCCTTTACACTTAACAATATTTCAATAGAATTTTTTATTATAGTTTTGAGTAATCTTGTTGGTCACATTATTGTGAAAGTTTTAAATTTTTATTGTTTTCATAACATATCTATTGAGCTATTTATAATTGTCATGTATTTTTGTATAAACATGTATAATATGTGTTTAATTCATCAACATATTAATGTCTGAAAATCTACCAAGATGTACTCTTTAGTTCCTTTTATTTATTGATTTAATTCTTGCTTCTTTTTTTTGCATTCTTCAAATAGCTTTATTGTTCTTGTTTTCTTTTTAAATAGATATTTTCTTTATTTACATTTCAAATGTTATCCCCTTTCTTCATTTCCCCTACAAAAACCCCTCTATCCCATCCCCCTACTTCCTGCTCACTAATCCCCACCCCCCACTCCTGCTTCCTGGTGCTGGCATTCCCCTACACTGGGATATAGAACCTTCACAAGACCAAGGGCCTCTCCTCTCACTGATGTCCCACAAGGCTATCCTCCGCTATATATGCAGCTGGGGCCATGAGTCCCTCCATGTGAACTTGGTTGGTGGTTTAGTCCCTGGGAGTTCTGGGGTGGGGGGTAGTGGTTTCTTCATATTGTTTTTCCTTCTATGGGGCTGCAAACCCCCTCAGCTCCTTGGGTCCTTTCTCTAACTCCTCCTTTGGAACCCTGTGCTCAGTCCAATGGTTGGCTGAGAGCATCCATCTCTGTATTTGTCAGTCACTGGCAGAGCCTCTTAGGAGACAGCTATATCAGGCTCCTGTCAGCAAGCACTTGTTGGCATCCACAATAATGTCTGGGTTTGATGGCTGTATGTGGGATGGATCCTCAGGTGGGGCAGTCTCAGGATGGCCTTTCCTTCAGTTTCTACTTCACACTTTGCCTCTGTATCTCCTCCCAAGAGTATTTTGTTCCCCCTTCTAAGAAGGACCAAAGTATCCACACCATGGTCTTCCTTCTTGAGCTTCACATGGTCTGTGAGTTGTATCTTGGGTATTCCAAACTTCTGGGCTAATATCCACTTATCAGTGATTGCATACCATGTGTGTTCTTTTGTCATCACTCAGGATGATGTTTTCTAGTTCCATCCATTTGCCTAAGAACTTCATGAATTCATCATTTTTATTTGATTTGTTTTATTGCATTACAATAAAAAGATACCAATTTATCTGAATATTTTAATATTTAAAATATTTAAAATATTTTAAATATTGAAATGAGGTTGAATTGGTTAAAATATATTTTAAATTATTTTAAATAAATAGAATTAAATCACATTCTTGTTTCACTTTTGTACCCAACTCCTCCCACAGTCAATATCTACAATACCTTTTTGTCATATTCTTTAAAATTTATAAAATATTATAATAATAAAAATGAGTATTATAAAAGTTGTTTGATATAAAATAGCAATCAATTGAACAGTTTTATGTAGAAGCTTGTCTACAGCAATGATGAAAATACATACATTTTTCTCAATATAAATTTTAAATAACTCCAAACATATTAACTGTATATTTTAAAATAATACATCACTACTAATATTTTTACATGAACATAAATATATAGTCTTTTGGTTTGTTTGTTTGTTTGTTTTGTATTTAGGAGAGCTTAAAATCTTGGCTCTTACTGTGGCACAAGCCCAAAATAATAATTTTTAGACATTGGATTTCATTGTAATAAGGTTATACTCCAATGACCCTCACATCACCAAAAGATTTTATTTCCTATGTAGCTAAGCTGAGAGTTGACAGTTCTGTTGTGCCAAGGAATGAATTGTAGGCACGATTTTTGGATAGAGACTTCCTGCTATGGTCAAAGCTATTTGACTTGAGTGAGTTACTTTATTCTCAACCCACAGAGAACAGGTTACATTCATTTAAGAAATGGTGTGTGTATTAAGATGGTCTATCCATAAAGTCATTCACCAACTGTTTCAATGAACAATGGTTGTGCTTGGAGAGTGGCACAAACATTAGGCAAATCTGGTTCATTGACTGTGATAATTTGGAAAAGCATTCATCTCAGAGAAAGAGTAACTTATAAAGTCCTCTTCTTCAAATTTGATAGAATAGTTACAAACGTCAAGCAAAGCATTCAGTCTCATTCTTTGTTGTTCTATAAGCCACCTCCCAAGTTAATTGTCTACATTTCCTTTGGCTGCATAAATACTTTTGAAATATGTAAGCTGCTCTGAAAAACATAGTATACTGTAAACACATGAAATAATGAATACTACTAATCGAGAGGCTGAAATAGGAGAAGCATGATTTCAAGACCATTATGTGGTACAGAGCAAGACACTGTTATGTATAAACAAGCAGAAAGAGTATATGGATTGTACAATATTGGACCTATTTCTCCAGTTACCAGATTAGAGACACTGATGGATGACAACAAATTTTTAATTCTTCATATTTTTGGATTTCAATCGACTAGGATATATTGATAATATTAATTTTCATATTAAGATATAAAGACAAAATATTTGTCACTTCCTGTTACCTTTGTTGTTAGAGGTGGAATTATATTTGTGTGGGTTTGTTGAAAGGTTACTTTCCTGCTTCTTCTAGGTGGTTTTGCTCCTTATGTTGGTGTTTTCCATCTATTATCCTCTGTAGGTCTGGATTTGTGCAAAGATATTGTGAAATTTCGTTTTGTCATGGAATATCTTGTTTCTCCATCTACGGTAGTTGAGAGTTTTGCTGGGTATAGTAGCCTGGGCTAGCATTTGTGTTCTCCTACGGACTGTATGACATCTGTCCGGGATATTCTAGCTCTCATAGTCTCTGGTGAGAAGTTTGGTGTAATTCTGATAGGCCTACCTTTATACGTTACTTGACCTTTTTCCCTTACTGCTTTTAATATCCTTTCTTTGTTTAGTGTATTTGGTGTTTTTATTATTATGTGACAGGAGGAATTTCTTTTCTGGTTGAGTCTATTTGGAGGTCTGTAGGCTTTTTGTAAATTCATGATCATTTCTTTCTTTAGGTTAGGGAAGTTTTCTTCTATAATTTTATTGAAGATATTTACTGGCCCATTACATTGGGAGTTTTCACTCTCTTCTATACCTATTATCCTTAGGTTTGGTCTTTTCATTGTATCCTGGATTTCCTAGATGTTTTGGATTAGGAGATTTTTGCTTTTTGCATTTTCTTTGACTGTTGTGTCAATGTTTTCTATGGTGTCTTCTGCCCCTTAGATTCTCTCTTCTATCTCTTGTATTCTGTTGGTGATGCTTGCATCTATGACTCCTGATCTCTTTCCTAGGTTTTGTATCTCCAGGGTTGTCACTCTTTCTGATTTCTTTATTATTTCTATTTCCATTTTTAGATTCTGGATGGTTTTGTTTGTTTCCTTCACCTATTTGATTGTGTTTTCCTGTAGTTCTTTAAGGGAACTTTTTCCTTTTTTTTCTTTTTTGTGTTTCCTATTTAAGGGCTTCTAGCTGTTTATCTGTGTTCTCCTGTATTTCTTTGAGGGAGATATTTATGTCTTTCTTGAAGTCCTGAATCATCATCATGAGAAGTGATTTAGATCTGAATCTTGCTTTTCCAGTGTTTTGATGTGTCCAGGACTTGCTATGGTGAGGGAATTGGGTTCTGATGATGCCAAGCAAACTTGGTTTGTGTTGTTTATTTTCTTATCCTTGCCTCCCACCATCTGGTTATCTCTAGTGCTACCTGCCCTTGCTAGATCTAACTGAAACCTGTCCTTCCTGTGATCCTGGTTGTGTCAGAACTCCTCAAAGTCAAGCTGTCTCTGTGATCCTGTGATCCTGGGCTTATTAGAGCTCCTGAGAGTGGAGCTTCCTCTGGGTGTTGTGGGACTGGCTGTGGAGTTTGTGCCCAAGGTCTGCTCAGGGCACTCATTATTGCCATTGTCGTTAACAATCCTACATAATTTTATAACATATACAGACCTGCAACATTACTAAGTATGTACATTTTTGACTTAATTTTATATACAATTTAGTATTCATTTTATTTTGAAAATGACTATTGTTTTATTACTGTTTCTTTCATAATGCAGCTGAGTTCATGTCTACTATTTTTGTTGTAATAGTTTCATGTTGTATTAGACAATTATATCTTCTGGTAATTTGATATTTTGTTAATTTATAAATTTATTATATTGTATTCTCCCTAGTATATTTTTTTCTTCAAGATCTGCACTGCTTGACAAGTTGTGCTTGAATCACAACCTTTCCTTGTCTTTTTATATGTATCTCTTATAAATAGTAGTAGCATTTTATTCTGATATGAACATGACTGTCTTCTGGTTGAATTATTGAATTCATTTCTATTTAATAGAATCCAGCTTTACACCCATTATTCTATTTCATGCTTTTATCTATTTCCCCTATATTTATGTACTCTTTCTTTTGTGGTGAAATATTAAAAAGACACATAACTCAGAAAAGTATAAAATTAATCAAAATTTTTATCTTCTTTCTGTGTTATTGTTAGACCCTCAATACCTACATGTGATATATAATTCAGTATAACAAGGCATTGTGTTTGTCTCTTCCCCCCTTCCATTCACTTTTTCCCTTCTCCTCTCCTCCTTTCATTCCCTCTCCTCTTTTCTTCTCTCCGCACCACTTCTCAGACACTTTTTGAGTTTTCTATTGTGTTGCTAAGTACTTAAACTACAGAATTTATGTAGGAAAGTGATCTGCCATTGAGCCACAGTACAATTCTTCCCACCTCCCTTTTATTTTTGAAAAACTAAAACAAGACAATGCTAGCTTTGCTTTCATAGGAAGTATCGGTGTATGGTGACATTTTCAACAGTATTCTGCTGATTGAAAGTTGCCATAGACATTTTATAAGGAGTTTCATATTTGGACTGGAATGTACACTCAGATAGTCTATTTACCAAGACCTTTGAGCGGTACCTTGTCTCATTTTATGCCTTAAAATATCCCAAATTTGACATTAGCCTTTATGAGTATTTCATATCTGTAAAACCGAGGCATAGCTGATCACTTCTGACAGATTGAAGATGCCATCCCAGACTTCACTGGAACCATTAACCTCTAGCGCCCTTAAGGTGAGGTTTTGTTGTTGTTGTTGTTTGTTTGTTTTTTGTTTTTTGGTTTTTTTTTTCTTGGTTTTTTGAGACAGGGTTTCTCTGTATAGCTCTGGCTATCCTGGAACTCACTCTGTAGGCCAAGCTGGCCTCAAACTCAGAAATCCGGCTGCCTCCGCCTCCTAAGTGCTAAGATTAAAGGCTTATGCCACCACTGCCTGCTAAGATGAAGTTTTAATATGCTAGTTCATAAAAACTTGAGTATGCCCTCGTGAGATTTTTTTTCTGAATTTTCATATCAACAATTTCTCTGGGATATATCTTAGTGTTACTCTATATTTTATTTATCTTCTTGTACCAGAGTCTGTATGGTGGTGTATTATCAATTATAGTGAATTCTGCCTTTATCTTGTGCATATTGTAGCTACAGAGTTCTGTTACCTTTGAACTCATCTGTTTCCTAGAGCCCTGTTCTTGTTCTTGTTCTTCAGGTGTATTGTCTTCATTATGAACATCATCTTCTTTTGTACCCATCTCTATACACTGGCAACTATAGTGCATCAGTACTTTAAATGTTTCCCACTCTCTTTTTATGTATTTTATTGTAGTTTATATTTCTAATGTCCTGTATTGTTCTTTTAAAATTATTTTTCTTGTATTTTTTTATGGAGCTTGCAAGTAAGCACAGACATTTCAAAACTCATATTGGTCTTTACCTGTCTGAATAAATACAAATAGTTCTTTTGATTTTTGAAATATGCTTTATTTCCTGTTGTGATTTAAGATTGATTTAACTGACATATAAAAGATAAAATCTGTTCGTAATAAGGAAATACCATGTGGTAAGTATTCCTTATATGACATTTAAGTCAAATTAACCAGTTCTTTATACATAATTATTTTTATAATAAAAAAATCTTCATTGAAGAAATTTCTTCATATTGTCTTCTTTTAGAATCTAATCAATTTTTGGGAAAAATGAGTACAAAAGGAGAAATATAATAGAATTATAAGATAATTTCTCTTATCTCACTCTATTATCCTAGACTTTATTATTCTTTTTATGACTTTAAACTTAGTAAATGTGTACTTTTATTACCCATTGTGAGTACTGCCATTTTTCCTTTACAAAGAATTCCTCTAAATGTTTCTTTAAAAGTGTGACAATAATATATAAGTGATATTTTAATCTTTATTTATATTACTCTATGAGATATTGATATGAATGAAATGTTTAGTGTTGATGAAGATATAAAAGATAAAAGTTAGAGGACAAATGAAGATTCTGGAAGCATCCTCGACAATGGAGGGAACTATTAATGGTATTTGGTTTAGGAAGAAAAGCATATGAATTGGTTAAACAGTATCTAAATTATGCATAGCTTGTCTTTGAAGAGGTTGGTATTTTTATCTGTCATATAAGCATTTCCTATGATTGTGTATTACTTTAGTAACAGAATGAAATCATTAGTAAATAAACAAAAACAATATAAGTGTCTGCGTTATCTTTCTGCCTCCTTTTTATTTATTCATAATGTGCACTTTTCATTTTACTTTTCTTGTCTAAGATTTCTAATACTAAAACCATTTTAGGGAAATGAGAAAAATAAATGTACCAGGAAAAAAACACAGAAATAATAAAATGGTAACTCAAAAGTAGTTGTGGATTGATAGCTTTTTTGTGTTATGTGGGAACGTTTATCCATCTTCAGCTATTGTGTGTGCTGCCCTGACTTTACTTTCAGTAATCTCAAATATGTTTCCCTTCTGTAGAGCCTGGATCTCCTGTGTTTCAGTTTTGCCAACAAGAGTTCCAAACTTTGGAAACATCAAGCTGGTATCACTCTTTTTTTCTTGCTTGAGCCCTTCCTTTCTTTCTGTTCCCCCAAGACAGCCCCCACATACAATTTGTCATTTTAAGACTGAGCCTCATTAGTCATGCCAGCCTGACCCAGAACTCAGAATCATCCCATGTCTCCTTCCTGCATACTGGGATTCATGGCTAGTGCAATCTCTTTTGTTTCTCAGAGTCCAGAAGAAAGTTGCTTGGGTCACAGAAGTGACTCCTATGAAGAGTTGTTTAATTTTGTTTAACTTTTTTTTTTTTTTGCCTTGAGTCAGCATAAAACATTTTTTAACTTACTACTCATCCTTTTTACAGAATATCTACTTAAAGATCTATTTTCTATTATACAACCCTAAATATTACTCACTCTGGGATTTTCTTTGCTTCCTCATAAACTGTACTTTCTTCTCATTGGTATAATAAATCTGAGATAGAATGGTTCTCATAGATTTGTCATCGATCACTAGGAATGCCCAGAGAGGAGATCTGAATTCGCCCTTCAGTAGATATCCTAGAGAGAGAATCAAGGCAGTCATTCTGAATACTGAGAACTATGTGCCCAAGTTGGACAGAATGTATATCCCTTTCTTCCTTATGGTTTGCTTGGATCCTAGTATCACTGGGCTTTCTCTTTGAACTTGAACAGGAATTCCTCACTCTTTCACCTGCTTGTTTGTTTCAATTACTGTATGTAGGATTATAGATTCTTCTTTATGTCACCATAATCTAGAAATCATTCCCTTATATTTTTGATAATTTCACATAAGAATATTTTCACTCTTTAAACATGTTTAAAAAGACACTGTACACTGTACCTGCCTCTATGTGTAGCCGGCTAGAATTATGCACAAATATTGCCATCCGCATGTCTTTGCTCATTAATTTAATTGGCCTATAGTTATCGAGCCTCCCATAGGGAAACAAAATACCATGAAACCCTTCACCATTTGTATTTTAAGAGGAGGGAAATGCTTTATTTGGAATATTGCAACTTTTATTTGATGAAAGTTACTATTAACATATTTTCATAATCTTCTCAGCCTAGCAACAGCAGGAGTAAAAGGTGTGAGGGCCATGCAATATTCATGAAATTAAGACGACTGGAGATGAAAGGGAGTTCCATTAGAGAGACCAAGTGTGACAATATGACACATATTTGCATATTTTACACTTTAAATCTTTTCAGCACATCCAAGTTGATATATGGATGTAAACATGCATTGCCAGTTTTTAGCATATTATAAGCCCTCAAGACTTTGCATGCATTTTAATATGTTTCATTATTGCTGTAGATTTTAATTTCCAAACTGCACAGCTTTGATGGAAGGAAGCTGGAAGTCAAGGCATCTGGCCTCTGCCCCAGGCAACCACAGTGTTTTCTTTGAATATTTTGGGAAGAAACCAGTCTATTTATTTGTGGAGTAGTGGAGGAAGTAATTTCTTTCTTTCTTTCTATCTTTCTTTCTTTCTTTCTTTCTTTCTTTCTTTCTTTCTTTCTTTCTTTCTTTCTGTCTCTCTGTCTTTCTTTCTTTTTTTAAAGTGCTGCCCAGAAGCATGTTTTGTTTGGTACACATACTAATTAAGTGTTAACTTAACCATCCTGGCAGGGAAGCTGAGGTAAGTCAGCTGTGGATGTGCCCAAGGAGACAAGCTATGTAAGCGCCTCAAATCACTTCACCACTTTCTGCCAGTCTGGGCTCCTATTCTTTGAATGTGGCAATTACTGAAAAGCGAGTAGAGTAAAATAACGTAAAATAAAGGGCTTGTTCTTTAAAGAACTAAAAAGAGAATCCTGTTTGCTCTTTTTGATTTTAGGAACGTAGACTCTGTTGTGGAGAAGGGAAAAACTCTCCTCACAGAACAATAAGAACATGGGCCCTGAGGTAAGTTCATAGAGATTTTGCCTTGGTTTGTTTTCTATTGTACAAGGATATACATTCCAATCATTTAAGCAGTAGGATTGTATTTGTGTACATTATGTCCAAAGGAAAGGAAAATTCAAAACAATGGAGAAAACATTAGCTCATTATTTTAGCCTTTAGTAAAACAGGGGACCCTTAGAAACAAATTTCGTGATCATTTCAAAATTTGCTGTCATTGGCAGAGAACTCTTGTGCACTGTTTAGCTTCTGGCAAGCAGAGAATATTCTTTGTGTCAATTTGCAAAGCTGTGCAGAACAGTTTTGCACAAGGTGTACTCTATTTACCCATCCTACCGATGTGGTGGAAATCAGAGCACTCGCAAACCAGTCAGGATCCACACATAGGAAGAAACTGTAGGAAAGGGGCAACACAGCAAAGCAGTTGAGGCCTGCAACAGCACTCTATATGGGTTCCAAATCCATGAAGGGAGATCATGCTTAGCTTTTCAAAATGCAACTCATTATTCTAAATATCTGGCCAGTCATTTGCAACTAAAACAAGCAAAACCTCCACCGTTTGTTTCTTTTTTCTAATAGATCATATGTAATTTAAAGTTATCATAATGGGTTGGAGAGATGGATCATCATTTAAAAGTAGGTACACCTCTTGGAGAAGACCTATATTTAATACCCAACTATCTCTATCTATCTATCTATCTATCTATCTATCTATCTATCTATCTATCTATCT
>JADRCD010181736.1:20355-31217 GCA_019843815.1 Montemys delectorum
TCTATCTATCTATCTATCTATCTATCTATCTATCTATCTATCTATCTCTATCTATCTCTATCTATCTATCTATCTATCTATCTATCTATCTATCTATCCATATCAGCTGGCTTACAAACCCAGCTCCAATGCAGTCTAAAAACTCTAACCACTCATGTACATATCTTTCTTCATACAGACACATACACAGAGTTAAAACTACTGAAATCAAATTTAATAAATGATTACTTTTATTTAGGAGTATTACCTGTGCATAAATTAAAATAATTTGACCATTGGTAAGCCAACACATAGCAGTGTACTTTGTATCAGAACAATGAATTTCCAGATACATCCCTGTACTAAGATGTGTACATATTTGTCTCTTTCCTTGCTAATTAATTTGGCATTATCTTGTGTAATAAGATGACCTGAGAATTTGGAAAATATATGACATTAGGATTTTAAGCCTTATTCAGTTTCTTTTAGTTGTGCCACTATTGTTCAGGCCCCCAGATCAAGCCTTCTCATGAGGAGAACAACAGGTCAATGACTCTATAATTGGAGCCAAACTTTGTAGCAAATGGAAGTTTGAAAGTTGAGAAATGACAGTTAAACCATCTCTCCCACAAGATAACAGGAGCTTGCAATGTTCATTATCATGAGGATGAAGACTGCACTCAGTGAGAACTCTCTAACTCTACTGTGTCAGATTGAATAGTTAAATCTTTTTTGTTCTCTTATATGGTGAAAATCGATTATTTATTCTTTTGCCCTCCAGTTCAATGAAGATGGCAGTCTTCTTACCTATCCCCCTACAAGATCTGTTATACTGGACAAAAGGTAGCCTCACACTACCCAGTATATCATCTAGGAACGTTCAATCAAGAGCTATCTTACCCACAGGAATATATTATTTTAATGGTTGACAGTGTGTGGTCCATTCTGCTCTGTACTATCTCTGAAATTTTCATTTGCTCTTCACTGTATTAAGCTCATATTATCCTCTGAAAAATGCCTACAATTTCCCAAGATATTCTCTCTGTTCTGGCACTCTTTGTTTCTCTTGTTCTGGCTTCGAACCTTCACTTCTCCACATGACCCGATGGTCCCATCCCAGTGTGCACCTACATGTTCTCCCAAGAGGACTCAATACTGAGGCTCAAACAAACTGCGGTGAGGCTGCTGTCACCGAAGCTCTTGTGTGCCACATGAAACACATTTGTCATAAATGAATATCAAATATTTGTTGTTGTATCACCTTTAAACATTTCATAAAATGAGTTAACACACTCCCTGATTTGCAGACTATTGAGTTGTCCTGAATGCCGCCCTGTCCTTCACCTGAAGAGACAGGGCCAGAACTCCTAAACCCCATTCATGTTCCAAGTTTCTCTGTGGTAGAACATCCTGTCTGCCTGATTATTTATTTCTTCTTTGAATCTTACATGACATTTAATCAAAAACCACAATCAGGAAACTAATTTAACAAGTGCTCATAACTCTTGCTGAACCTTTCTACCTCAGAATGAAAAGTGTGAATACTAAATGATACAGAGAAGTGCAGTGCTGAGACAGAAATGTAAAGGAAGGGATGGATGTGGCGGGACACCACATTACTGCTGCTTCTTTAGAAACTATGTGTGTTTTCATACCCATATTTTTTTTTTCAGAGAAGAAAACTGAGTTTTAGGGACTTTCAAAACTGTTATTAGAAGTGCATGACTGAGCAACAGGAGCCCATTGCTTAGGAGTTACGTACTGTAGAGTCTGTTAGCTTATGTCCTCTTGACATGTGGTCTGTCAATAATGGTTTTAAAAAATTACTGTCAAAGCTGGGCAAGTTAGCATACACCTATAGTCCCAGTATTCAAGGGGCTGAATCAGGAGGATAGCATTACATTTAGGACTTTCCTAAGCCACTAGACAAGTTCCAGGCTAACCTGGGCTGTATATCAAGATCTTGTTGAAAATAAAAGAATTTAAAAAGTCCCTTTCAAGTCAAATGCTGATGTAGCATAGGCTTGTGCTGATTCAGAAGAGGAATTAATCCTGCTTCCATCTGCCATAATCTTTTTCTGTCAGGGACGAAATGCAGGGATCAAAATCTAAACTAATCCATGCTTTGACATCATCAAGGACCCTCTAAATGTTCTTCTCTGTCAACTAAACAGTCTATTAGACCAATTGCCAATCTCTTAATAATTTTCTCATCAATCTACCAGTTCTACCCATTAGGTGAACTTTCTATTTTCATATTGATATGTTTTACCTCATGAAAATATCTATCTATGAGTTCTAAGTGTTTTATTTGGATCTCCCAGAGAAGTCAGTTTTATCAGTCACATATTTTTCAGTTTGTAAGTCATATGTAACCTTCTTTAATATCATTTATTTATTCATATACTCAGTTCACAGTATTAAAAGAGCTCCTAATTACTGTCATGTGATTAATGTCATATAGTCATATGAACTCAGGTGATAAAATAATGAAGATAGCAAATTGAGCCCTTCTCCAACAGAAGTACAGAGCTGAGAGCAGAGAAGATGAAGAGGGAAAAAACAATTTTAGTAGGTGACAATAGTCCTGGCCCAAGGCAAATAATAGATGAGCAGGAAGTCTTACAAAAACGTTGATATTGAAGAAATCCTGTGGTTAGGGTGAGGAGAGGAAAAGACCTAAGGAACTGGATCTAGATTCTATGTCCTTTGGAGAGAGGCTAAAGGAAAGTTCTGTGAGTCAAGTCAGGACCCAGTCAGCAATGTCTCAAGGCCATGGTGAAGACCCCAAGAAGATAAGGGGCACACCATAACATAGTTTGCAATAGCATAGCTGACAAAGAAATGAGAATAAGTGTGTATGAGTGAGTGTGTGTGTATATGTGTGAGTGTACAAAGCCACAAGAACAACTGATTGATGAGACATAGGAAGTGAGAAAGAACCAGGTCTTTTTTGATAGGGTCTTGCAGTATCAGTAACCATCACCCATGTTACTGAATGAAAATAATAGGTATAGTTAATGGTTAAATAGTTGTTATTCTGTGCTGTTTCTTATGTCAGGAACACAGTTAGACTCTGATTTTCTATGAAAAGAGATTGCAAGGTCAGAAATCCAAGTGTCATCTTGCTTTATATCTTTAGTACCTCTTAAGTAACTCAGTATGAAATTACAATAATAATGAAGGATCAATAAATGTTTTTCAATAGCTTCTGATTAGATCTGAAAGGTAATATATTAGATTTGACTCTCATGATTTTTTTCCATCTACAAAATGATAGTTGAACTACCCATGAATATTTGGATCCTTTCTGTTATGTGCTGGTTCTCAGAGTGAGTTTTCTAAAACTCAATTAAAAGGCACATACAATTACACTGCAAAAGCAGTTGAGAAAAAAGTCCTGTTTGTAAAAGCCAGAAAGTTGGGAATATATTAAAACCATTCCCATGAAGTTAAGGATGTAAGATAAAAGCAGCAACAGATCCAAGCTTTCTTTTCTAGAAATTCACTTAGCCATTGCAACATCTTTCCTGAGTTTGTACTTCTCCTTTCTCTATGACTATCCATCACTGCTGGCAAAAACCTCTCCACTAAAAGACCTTAACACTTCCCACAAATCACTTTAATTATTCAGAGTTACTCCTTACCTTTTAACCTAATCTTTAAAGGTGCTTGACTGAAGAAACAGGGCCCCTGCTAAAAACGAGTCTAATGTTGAAAATCATACTTCCATTCCAAAACAAACTTCTGTTTCTGAATGGTTCCAAGGTAGAGACAAGGGAACAACCTTCTCTAAATGTCTACAGGCATTTCACTGTGTGTCTGTGGTAAAGCTTCAGAGTATGGAGGTGGGAAGAGGGTCTAATGAAAACTTGTTTACATTGTACTCATCATGAAGCAGGGAGGAGGGAAGGAAGATGAGGAAGGAAGAAAGGAAAGAAAGAAGGAAGGGAAGAAGGAAGGAAGGAAAGAAGGAAAGAAGGAAGGAGACAGAAGGAAAAAGAGAAAAACGGAGATAGAGAATAGAAGAGAGGAGAGCAGAGGGTTGGAAAGGAGTGAAGGATCGAGAGGGGAAGAGAGAACAAGCTCAGAACAAAATAGAGGAGCAAAGGGGAGGAAAGGAGAAGGGAGAGGAGAAGGGAGAAGAGGTAGGAGAGGGGAGGAGAGGATAGGAGAAGGGAGATGGGGGAGGGGATGGGAGGAGAGGAGAGGCAAGGCAAGGGGAGGGGAGGCAACACTGGATGTCCTTTTAGCAGTTTTAGAATATTTCCATTGGGAATCTAAATTTCTTTACAACTTCTACTGTGATACACCACATTTCTCAACTGTGAAAAGTACTAGCATTGAGCACATGGTCTTTGTCAGGTATCTGAAACCAAACAAAAATAAACAAACAAACAAATGTTTAAGTAGTAGTTATCTTTGTTGTTCTAATGCACAGCCACCCTCTGTTCTTTCCATGGTCTCTTGCAGGATACTGTCATCTATCTGTGTGAATAAAAGCTGCTGTTGACTCCAAATTAACTTTTTAACCTAACATTAATACACTGGACATCTACTGAAAGAATTGTATATTAGAACATCAATCAGGAGAGAAGACTAATTTTCAGAACATGCTGAATACTTCTCTAGGTTTATAATACTAGAAGCATTACAATAAAAATGGGCAGGTTGTAAGATATGCAGCAGAAATCAGTGATTAATTTTAAAGGCTGGTTAAATGTAAGAAGAAAACAAAAGCTTAAGATATTACAGAAAATGACCGCCACTTACAATTTGAAAGAAAACAACAAACACTGTTATAAATAAACATCAAAAACATAGACCTGGGTCACATATGGAAGGCCTTACAAACATCTGGACTTAATTCAGGGTGCCAGGAGGCACTTCTGTAAAATTTCAGACACAAAATATATATAAATAGATGTGTCTTATAGGCACATACTGTGGCTGTTTTGGGAGACTTACTACACAGCTGGGTAAACAAAAGAAATGCAGATGAAGAAGTCAGTGGAATCACTAATGATTACATTGTGCCAACATGATTAATGCAAGTAATAAATGTGGCTGAAGATAAGAAGAGGCAAATACTTTCAGATTGCAGGGGAAGTCTTCAAAGAAAAAGGAAAAATTGAAATTTCAGTTAAGACATGGATGATGTATGAGATCTAAGCTGGGAAAAAGTAGAGCTTTTCCAGGCAGAAAGAGCTGAAGTCTATGAGTTACTTGAAGACTCTGGAAGTCTCCAGGAGTTTTTTGTTGGAATGGAAAACTTACTAGTCATCCTGGTGTAGTGGATTCACATAACAAACAGCATAATTATGAGGAAAGGCTCAAACATAGTTCTTGAGAGTGATACAGTCACAGAGTCTTGGGAGGGATTTGGAAGCCATTTAAGCAACGTGATCAAGAAAATTAGGTGATATGTCCATGCTTTAGGATGATAATCATGGTGAAATGTGAGCCTCTAGGGAAGGCTAGATAGATTAGACATAGACCATTGTTGATTAAACTGAGACACCCAAGAAACAGAATGATGTGATGGTATGTGAGAATACTAGGAAAGAAGAAAGAAATTCCAGATATATGGAAATATTAACCATTGTGTTCTAGTGTTGCCCTAGCAACTCTTTAAGCAGGAAACATTTTTGACTACAGCTCAGGGTATGTTTCTCATAGGGAACAATTCTTTGTTTCAGAAGGAATTGAAATGTTTCCTTTTAGAATTTTCTTTTGTAAGTGCACATAGCACTTTAGTAATAATTATTCACAAATTAATTGTTCAAAGTTGTCAATCCATTCATAACTCCTGTCTAATATCAGTGCTAGTCACACAACAAGGAGAGTGCTCCCTATGCTTTGTAGAATGGCCTTGCTGATGTGCGACAGCCTGCAAAAAGGTGTAGAAGAAGGTTCCAGAGATGGCAGGTGTTAGGTTTGAAACCATGGACAAATATCTGAGATACCTATTGAACATATCAAGGCAGACACTAGCCTGGAAGCCAGTTTTCTCCTGTCTGCCTTTCGGTGAAAATGTAGAACTCTCAGCTCCTCTTGTACGATGCCTGCTGGGATGCTTCCATGTTACCACATTGATGACAGTGGACTAAACCTCTGAACCTGAAAGCCAGCTCCAGTTAAATGCTATCCTTTATAAGAGCTGTCTTGGTCATAGTGTTTGTTCTCACCAGTAAAACCCTAACTAAGACACTGGCTATTACAAATAATATTGCCATAAACATAGTAGAGCACATGTCCTTGGGGCATGACGGGATAACTTTTGGGTATATGCTCAAGAGTGGTATAACTGGGTCTTCAGGTAGAACTATTTTCAATTTCCTGATAAACCACCTGATTGATTTCCAAAGTGATTGTATACATATACAGTGTTTGCATTTCCACTATCAGTGGAGGAGTATTCCCCTTTCTCCACAACTTTGCCAGAATATGTTGTCCCTTCAGATTTTTATCTTAGCTATTCTGATAGTATAAGGTAGACTTACATTTCCCTGGTGACTAAGAATGTTGAACATTTCTTTAAGTACATCACAGCCATTTGAGATTCCTCTCTTGAGAATTCTCTGTTTAGTTCTGTGCCCCATTTTTCATTGTTTAATTTGTTTTGTTGGAGTGTAACTTCTTGAGTTCTTTATATAGTTTAGATTATTAGCCCTTGGTCAGTTGTAGGTTTAATGAGGATGTTTCCCCAGTCTGTAGGCTGCAATTAGCTAAAACAGTCCTGAACAATAAAAGAACCTCTAGAGGAATCACCATCCCAGACCTCAAGGTATACTTACAGAAATAGACAGGTTGATCAGTGGAATAGAATTGAAGACCCAGAAATAAACCTACATATATCTATATATACTTGATTTTTGACAAAGAAGCCAAAACTCTTACAATGGAAAAAAAAGAAAGTATCTTCAACAAATGGTGCTCATCTACCTGGATGTCTGCATGTAGAACAACACAAGTAAGTCTATATTTATCTGCACAAAACAAAAGGATCAAGTGGATTAAGGACCTCAACATACAATCAGATAGACTAAACCTAATAGAAGAGAAAATGTGAAATTGCAATTGAAAACATTGGTACTAGAGGCAATGACTCAGGCCCTAAGATCAATGATTGATAAATGGAACCTCATGAAACTGAAAAGCTTCCGTAAGCCAACAATTCTTACACGCTAAAGCTAAAGTGTTAAAAGGTTTTCAAACTGCATGGCAAAGGATGCCTATGTAAAGGTTGAATGTAGAAACTAAGACCTTAGTTCCCATTGAATAAATACCCAAGTATGTGCACAAGCACAGAGCCCATCAAGGTGTAAATAGAAACAAAAGAGAAGCAAACAGAAGCTGCTGTGATTCAATCATCTAAGTTCATTGTTTTGAATTTAGCTCAATAAGAAAAAATAGGATAGCTGTCTCCTGAGAGACTCTGTCAGTGTCTGACAAATACAGAAGTGGATGCTCATAGCCATCCAGGATGGGCACAAGGTTCCCAATGGAGGAACTAGAGAAAGAACCCAAGGAGCTGAAGGGGTTTACAGCCCCATAGAAGGAACAATAATATGAACCAACCAATCCCCCCAGAACTTACAGGGTCTAAACCACCAACCAAAGAGTATACATGGAGGGTCACATGGCTCCAGTCCCGTATGTAGCAGAGGATATCATTGTGGGACATCAATGAGATGAGAGGCCCTTAGTCTAGTGAAGGCTTGATTCCCCAGTGTAGGGGAATGCCAGAACAGAGAAGAGGGAATTTAGTGAACAGGGAGAGGGAAGATGGGATAGGGGGATTTTCAGAGGGGAAAAAATTTGCAATATAAATAAAGAAAACATCTATTGTCTCTTTGCTTCATTATATTTACCTAATTTGTACACATGTATGTGGTAGTGGTAACAGTAGTGAATATCACAGGAGTGAAGACAGCATTATTTACAAACTCAGAAAATATCCTACAAGTGCAAATAGCTTTTGGAATGTACTGGTGCTGGTCTTCTTTGAGCTGTTGTTATCATCCTAGCAGGAGCTAAGATCTTCTCAAGAGAAACATGAGTGTCCCTCCACTTGACTGTATGGCAACTGAAGCAGGGGCACATAGAATTAGGATTTATCTAAGAATTTCATGGTGGAAGACTGAAAACAATGAAGGTGCCACCCGGGGGTGGGGGGAACTCATCTCCCAGGTGTGAAAAGCCACAGAGTTCTAATAAATCCTATGGCTGTAGAAGAGACTGAAGAGACACTTTAGTCATAAATGCTTAGGCATGCACACCCCTTGACCAGTTTAAACTTAATCATGGTGATGGACTTGAGAAATTTTGCTTCTTAGCTTGCTCTTCTTACCAATGTGGCCATCGCATAAATGTCTTCCATCTGCTCTTTCTCATTGTCTGGCATTTTGAAGATGAGTATCTAAGCCTAGTTTGTTGGGACTATTAGGATCAAATTTTGGATCATAAAGATGTCGATATTATGAACCTTACATGAACATGCATGACAAAGGATTGATGCACAAATCCTAGTGATTAATATAATTTCTACTCACCTCAACAAAACCCTCGTTCTTACTCATCATCCTGAACACCAAAAAGCAAAAACATCTAGAAGACTACTACTGTGCCTCCCTAAGCACCAAGGGAAATCACATCCTGTGATCTTACCCTTTAAGGATAAATTAAAAACATGCAAAAATCATGAGAATTCAATTAATCAGTAAAACTAACAGAATGAACAGAGTAAAAGGATAATAAGATGATGGCAATGAACTCCACTGTGGGTGCAAGTTCTGTGTCTTTTGTTGTTGCTGTTGTTGTTATTGTTGTTTTCCTCAAAAGTGCTTGAAAGATGCTTAAAAGCTGATACTGAGGACAGGCATAGTCTTCATTGCCTTCCCTATTGTTATTACTATGGAAGTTAATGTCACTTTGAGACATGCACATTCAACACTATTCATGAAGATGACTACAAGATAGATTATTTAAAATTTAGGGAATTATCACAATCTAATCTTCTTTGTATAAGGAGAGGGGCTAAGTGTGCTACTGATGGAAACAGTCTTCTTGGAAGGGACCAAACTGAGTATTGGTGACTCTTTCTAACCACTTGTTAAATAAACTCCTCACTCCATAAATGTGTTATACTCAATTTCAACTATGCTGATGGAGTAAAAAAAATTTACAAAAATTTAAAAACCCCCACTTAAAACCCAGAACACACAGTCCCAGGGAGAGTGAGGGACAAAAAAAAGATAAAGAACAGGACTGACCATTGAGTAGCTGTTCATATCATAGATAAAACATTGGAAATAATAGAAAATTCTCAAATATGGGATGCATGAATTTGATGTTCTCCTCCTGTTATAACATCCTTGATTCTGTTCTCTTTTTTCTAGTCACTTTGGGATGATATCACTGATACTCTGTATTGTACAAATTTTGAGGTGATAATTATAATTTAGTTTATTTTGGAATTTTGAGAAAATTTGGAGAAATGAAGTAATCAGCTCTGATCCACTCATATTTATTTATGATCCGTTACTGACACTTTAGAGGCACACAGACTATGTTGACATAGAAATATGTATTGACCCATGTATGCATGAAACTATCAAGATGTTAGAGTCTTGAAACAGATGATACTTCACTGTGTATCTGTCTGTATGTCTACATATCTGTGTCTATTTACCTAAATATGTGATATGTCTGTGTGCATCTGAATATGTGTAGTTTAATTATATATAGGTGAATGTCACTATGTATTGAGGTCTATATTTATGTTACATATGAAGAGATTTATTGCATTTGTTCATACAGTTATGAAGGCTGTAAATTTCCATAGGTTCAATGAACAAACTGAAGCCTAGATGAACTACAGTGAATATTCTGTGTGAATCCAAAAGCTTAATGACCAAAACCACCAATAAAATCGATCCCATCCTAGAGACCAACACTGAAGACCTGCACCAGGAATGATCTAGTATACGTCTAAATAGAAAAAAGTAATGATCTCCAAGAGGAATGACAGTAAGAACTCACTTACTTTATTAATAAAAGAATTTTTTCACACAGTACATTACATTATAGTTTCCCTCCTCTCAACCCTTCTTAGTTCTACCTCCAGCCCCCATCTACCCAAATCCAGACCCTTTTTTTCTTTCTCTCATTAGAAAACAAAGCCATGTACAAATAATAATAAAGTAAAGATAAACAAATGGGAATAGGACAAAGCAAACAAGCGATTTTCAATGAATGTCCATTTTTTAACTTTTATTGCATTATAATGAGAAAAGTTACATGATTTTAATTTATCTGAATTTGTTAACATTTAAAAACATATTTTAAGTAAATAGAATTAAATCACATTCTTGTTTCCCTTTTGTACCCCAACTTCTCCCAGAGACCCCCCTCTTCAATACCTACAATATCTTTTTTTTATCATATTTCTTAAAATTTATAAAATATTATAACAATAAAAATAAGTTTTCTATCAGGGGAGTTATCAATTGGTGATAGTTTCTGGGTTAGGAAATAGGGCTTGTATCTACTTCCAACATTGGCTCTAGGATGCCATCTGGCTTAGACCACTGTGGGAACTGTGCTTGCTGCCAGTCTCTGTGAAGGACTCACACTTATACGGAACACTTTGCTCTGTATTCAGGCCTTTCAGTCACTAGATATGGCCTGCTCCAATTCATATGGCTCATCTGTATAAATTAGTCTATAGCATAAGATTTGTACCTCATCTAAAATGACCTCATAGAAATACTTAGAACATGTTGTGATCATAAAAAGAGAAAGAGCTCTAAGAATATGTTTTGGTAAGGTGTTAGGGAAGGTGGTGCCTCGGTGGGCCCATGCTAAGGCATCCCTTCCCC
>JADRCD010181738.1:6209-20112 GCA_019843815.1 Montemys delectorum
ACACACACACACACACACACACACACACACACACACACACACACACATACACACGCTAGCTTATTTTTTAAATGCCTTGCCCACCTCAATGGCTGGCCACTCCTAAACCTTCCCTTCCTGCCCCAGGCCCAGTCAGAGATATGGTCATTGGCCACTTACCTGAAACCTCACATGACTGGTTGTCTTTATCTCCAGTGCTCCTGCATCCCACCCTTCTTCCCTGAGTATTAGTGATTCTGCATCTCTTCCCTCTGGTGTCCAACACATGCAACTCTAAGGGTCCTTCCTCCATCTCCCTTTGCCCAAATATTAGCCACTGCCATCAAAGACCAATTGCAGACAAGGACCTTTAGCAGTTGGACACACAGATTCCAGATTGAGTCAAAGCATTAGAATCAATCTCCAACAATGTGTGTTAGAAAACATCACATTATACTAATCCTAAAACCATAATTTGATTAACATTTATATTCCATAGGATTTTATTTATGTCTTCATCACTAATATTACTCTGAAACTCAATACACTTTATGACATAGGCAGAAATGCTTACTAAGTATCCTGTAAATTGTTTTACTGATATTCAATGTTGTAGTTATATACTTTTTCTAATAATAGAGCTTCTCTTGTGTTTACCAAACATTTCTCCAGCTTTGAGGTTTCTTTGAAATTTCATTTTGACTATCTACTAGGTAAATAATCAACTCTTGATAATCATAGGTTGATTCTACAATGAGGAGGCTTCTGTATTCGTCCATCTGTTCTGTCATATTACTCTGAATGTTGAATAACTCATTTAATTGTGTGTGTGTGTGTGTGTGTGTGTGTGTGTGTGTGTGTGTGCGTCTGTAACATTATTCTTGGAGAGATATGAACAAATATCTACTCACCCAAGTTAGGAAACCAATAACAATTCAAATTAACGCTACTGCCTATGGTCAAGTTGGTCAACCAATGAGTTCTATTGGGCTTACTTACATTAAGTATGGGTGATGGATTATGTACAGCAGGAAGAATGGTTCAGTGATAACTACATCACTGAAAACTCACCCTTTCATCAGTGAGAATTCAAAAGAAGCTGGGGATGTGGGTCATATTACAGAATATGTATGCTGAGTGCTTTTTTTTTTTCTAGCAACTCAGTTGCTCTGAGCCCCTATGAAGGATCCCAGCTAGTCTCTACTTCTTTTAGGTAACTCAGCTGGTCTCTGCCTCTTCCTGTTAGTTCAGATTCTCTGATAGTCTTCCAAGTAGCTTGGTCAATATGAGACTCACTTTTAGTAGTGTTTACAGCTTATATACAATTAAGGAACAAGGAGTTGATGAATCTTGACCATTTCAGACATTTCTAGAAGTCTCTGAGTTGTTTATGGCCTAGGCTTAAGTAGCTTCTTTGTATAATAAAATGTTTCATCTCCCTTTTGAGCATTTTCTATGTTCATCAGGTTTCTTCAAAGGTGAAATGGTTAGTCTCAGAGGAAAATGCTATATAACAGTATGTGCAGGTGCCCTTAGAGTCTAGAAGATAACAGAAGTAATGTGAGTTGGAGCTACTGTCAAACTCAAGTCACTTTATGAGTAATACCCATTTTTTTTTCAAAACAGGGTTTTTCTGTATGGCCCTGGCTGTACTGGAGCTCAGTTTGTAGACCAGGCTGGCTTTGAACTCAGAAACCCACCTGCCTCTGCCTCCCAAGTGCTAGGATTAAAGGCGTGCACCACCACCGCCCGGTGATCTTGTAGTAATACCCAATCTTAACTGCTGAATATCTATGTGTCCAACTTTGTCAACCATGTAGTTGTAGCTCTTGCTGGCTACACATTCCTTACATATTCAGATCCTAGCTGATTGTCATACTTCCATTTTTTAGGTACAATGAGAAGAATATACATGTTATCCATAAAAAAAAATGTTTAAAGGTAAGAAGTTAGATTGGCTATCTAGCAGTTGGTAAACATGACATTTCAAAGAAACCTTAGCACAGGAGGAGCGTTGGGCAATACAAGAGAAGGTCAGTTTAAGAAAAGAATTGCATAACTTCAAAAATGAAAGACAATTAACAATTTGAATATATGTAAATAACTTTAGCTAGCCATTGCTCATTGGTGATTATATAGTTGAAATAACTCTAAAAGAATTGTCTTCTCAGAGTTAAGTTATAGCAAGTAATATGAAGCAAGTAGCAGTGTCATTGTGGCGTCATTCCAACGTTTCATTCATTCAACATCTAATCTTAAAGGGACTCACTCTTTGCCCAGCAGGCAATGTTTTAGGTTCTGAGGACACAATACTAGACAAAACAAAATATTCCTATCTTCTTAGAAGTTTTGTATCACAGATAGAAACACAAAGAAATATATTATGACTTATCATATCATATGACTGTAGGGACACAGGATGAACAAGTGCAATTCACTTTTGGGATGTGTTAGTGATAGGGTCAATGATAGGAATTACAGCATAAACTGAAGTGAGAATAAAGGGTTCATTTGAGAATATCATAAATGCATATAGTATGTGTTGTTCAAAGCCACAGCTATAATCTTTCAATCCATTCTTCCTTGTGCTGGCTGGTTTTGTGTGTCAACTTGACACAGGCTGGAGTTATCACAGAGAAGGGAGCTTCAGTTGGGGAAAGGCCTCCATGAGATCCAGCTGTGGGGCATTTTCTCAGTTAGTGATCAAGGGGGGAGGGCCCTTTGTAGGTGGTGCCATTCCTGGGCTAGAAGTCTTGGGTTCTATAAGAGAGCAGGCCAAGCAAGCCAGAGGAAGCAAGCCAGCAAGAAACATCTCTCCATAGCCTCTGCATCAGCTCCTGCTTCCTGACCTGCTTGAGTTCCAGTCCTGACTTCCTCTGGTGATCAACAGCCATGTGGAAGTAAGCCAAATAAATCCTTTCCTCCCCAACTTGCTTCATGGTCATGATGTTTGTGCAGAAATAGAAACCCTGATACATTCCCTTATCGACCCATACAATTTTTCTTCAATTATATGTGCTATTATTTAAAATGCAATATGTTTATTTAGTGCTACCTGTATGTTCTTTTGTATAGAACAATCAACTATAGCATGGATAGCCATTTTTCAAGAAGCAGTACAAAGAATAAACATGTTATACATGAAAAAAATGTTCAATCTTAAGCTGGTAGTGTGATCAGTACAAGGACAATAAGATGAGGAAAAGATCATATCTGAAATTTAATGGTCCTGGTGGGTACATCCTTTCAGAAAGTTTAAACATTTTAAATCTTCCTTACTTGCATTTGAGTTGTTTTGAGCAGAGTCAAGGAAAACTATTATTATCACAAGCAAGTACGTGTGTGTGTGTGTGTATGTGTGTGTGTGTGTGTATGTGTGTGTTTGTGTGTGTTTTATAGGTCTCACAAGGAAGGATTATTAAAAGCAGGGTACAGAGGCAACCTCTCAGAGAGAGGGGAAAGAAGAGAGTAGGGTCCATGAGAATGGGACTCTATTTTAGCCATGGCACATGTGCAAAGGGACATGTAACAGACATGACAATGTTGTCTCTTGGGCAACTACAGATGAGGTGTCTTGTGGTTAAGTCCCTTAAAAGATGCTTATAAAGGTGGCTAATTATCCCAGAATCACTTTCAGTGTTCTGTGGATGTGCCTGATTGCCAGGGTTGCTAGTTCTGTTGGGGAAAGAGCAAGTTTAGAAAGTAAGGATGATAAAGCTGTAGCAAAGTCTGGAAACCTTGTTCTACTGAGATTGCCAAAAAAGTTTAACTCACAGCAGGGTGGGGTATGACAATTGGGGTCTAGCTTCTGGACCACGTAAAATTTGATGTAAAATATTGGTGCACTGGTTAAAATGATTTCAAAACAAATTTCTTCATCATCCTGAGGTTCAACTCCTTTGGCATTGCTTCTTTACATCAAATTTCCAGTTTTCTTCACTTCAGGAATTGCTTTAATGACAACTAATTAGATTTCTTATTTTTATAATATAATAGTAAGTACATTAAAATTATTGCAAAATATCTATTATAACATTACATGCCTTATACACACATGCTATTGAAAGATTTCTACATATGGCTGGAAATAGTAATAAGCTTACACTTCTAAAATGATTAAGATACTATATATAAAATATGCACAAAGAATAATATTTCCCATATTCAATCCTATCCTAATTTTGCTTACTTAGCACAAATGTCAATGATAATAATAATAATAATAATAATAATGATAATGACAATGATAATGATAATGAATTCTTTGCACATCCTTGATCAAACTTGAGACCTTTGGAGTGTTTTGTTAAACCTTTTCATGTGCAGTTTTTAGATAGATTAGTAATCTAGAACTTGCTTCTAGGGAGATATTACAATTGCTTATTGAAAGTGTCAGAGAACAAACAAGTAATAATTAAGTTTCAGAACTGTGAATAACTTGTAGTAAAGTGATTCTCTGTCTTTATATTAAATTCTGTCAGGCATATTTTAACTTTTATATATTGCTTACCCACATTTTTCTCATCTTTTTACAATGTGCATATGGATTATATATTAAACTTTATTATCTGCATCTTGTGATGTTGGTAAAAAATGTAAATCCTTTTAATTTCCTGTTTTCCTATATCTACCAAACCACCTATTGCTACAAATAGGCATGTATAAAGTGTGTGGTTAATTCTCTTTCCCATAATATGTGTAATTTGCATAATTAACTGTGGCTTAAAACACATAATAATTGCTTCATCATCTCCTTTATACCATTGTCTCTGAGAGCACCCGCTGATCTTAACAAGCCTCAGGAATCATGGCATTGTGCCCTCAGTGCTGATCAGCATCACCCAGTCCATTACAGGCCTATTATCTTTACAGCATAAATAATGCTGTTCACACAGAGAAGAGTCTTGTATAGAATACTAATCGTTCTACTCAGAAAACCTGTATGGCAACAGTGACCCAGGGCACTGCCCAGGTGTCTATTTTGAGTTTGAAAATGGATGAGAGTGCAGTTTTCAAATGAGTTCCTCACTTTTATGACTTAGTCAATAGAGACAACTGTGTATCCAAACCATTTTGTGTATCTTATTTTAGCCTAATCCAAATAAGTATGGTTTTTAATTTCACATTTGCATGTGAGATAGTTAAATTTTTACATAGAAAAAAAAACTTCAAGATTCCTAAGTTAGAATATAACTGCATTGTATTATTATAGATAGACATATACACACATGGAGAATGCAGAAAACCTTAAGAATAGCATTCCTAAGAAAACTCTTGTTGCACTGTGTCAAGGTGCTAAGGTCTGTTCTAACTGATTTACAGAGAGAAATAAGCTCACAGCTTTCTGTTTGTTGACACTGGAGAAAGATCATTATTCTCTTTTCACAGGCAAGAAAATGAAGAACAGAGAACTTAATGCAGCTTTAGCTCGTAAGACTGATACATCTGACTCTTGGGTAAGGTAAAATGTACCACTAACCCGTCCTTTTGTATCTATATCCATGAACTTTCTATATGGGAAATAGGATATTACTGGCATTGAAGACACGATGTATCCACTCTCTCCAATTTTCCAACACAAGTAATCATCTATGTATCAATTAAGTTATGCCATCACTTAAAAAATTCTAATCCTGATCTTTGGAAAAACATGATAAGTCTACTCGAATTAACACAGTTATACACATATGAAAATATGTATGTGTATAATTATTTTAACTTTTAAATGTATCTTTCTGCAATTATATGAAATCTATATGGAGGAGAATCATCTTCTTCCCTCTAACTCACTCTATTGTGCCGAGTGCTCTAAGCATATTATCTACAGAGTACCAAGGTTATTATCTCAAATACAGTAGCTGCAGTAAGTGTGTGCATCCACCACATGGACTTTCATAGAGTTATTGGACAGATGCTATTCTTAGCTCAGTCATCTTTCTCAGATAATTAGAAAAGCATAGGTATCCTTGGCCACATCATTTACCTTCTCCTGTACTTGAATCTTCACTTGCTATTTCATGGAGCAGGGGAAAAATACAAAACATGAAAGTAAAGCCCTGAGGTAAAACTCATAAAAATAAGCAAGCAACAAATAACAGTAATCTTCTACTTGTCCTTTTGGAGTTCACTTCTATAAACAGTTTTTATACGTTTGCAAAGAGTATCTCTCACAGCAACCACATAGGAAATTGTAAATATAGCTACCATTTCCTTTAAAACACATCTACGTATTACTACTGAATCTGGCTGCAAGAAGAGACTTTGTGAATGAAGATACTTGAGGTCAGCCAGACAGGTGTTTGTCACCTTGTGACATTCTAGTTAATCTTGACATGGGTTCCTGATGACTGGTAAAGGCATAAACTTTTCTTCTAAAATGGCATTGAGAGTACAACAAGCATTAAGTAACTAATTCTTAGAAAAACAACAACAATTAATTTACTAAATGCTTGTTATTTGTTCCATTATTATCATGGCGCGTTCTTTTAATTTTTATGGAAAACATATTCTTCTTTCATACACTATCCCCCAACTAGTTTTTTCTCATTCCACTGAACCTAGCACCCCAGATCTCCCTCCTACCTCCCATCTCCCACAGATCTAGTCCCCTTCCAGTTTTTTTATTTTTTAATTTATTATTATTATTATTATTATTATTATTATTATTATTATTATTATTATAGAGACAGGGTTTCTCTGTATAGCCCTGGCTGTCCTGGAGCTCACTCTGTAGACCAGGCTGGCTTCGAACTCAGAAATCCGCCTGCCTCTGCCTCCCAAGTGCTGGGATTAGAGGCATGTGCCACCACCACCCCTTCCAGTTTTTAAAATGAGTAAGCCTCCAAGAGATGACAGTAAGCAAAACAGGATCAAAACAATTTACAATAAGATGACAAAAGAGCTGGAAAACTACCCAATATAAAAAAAAAAAAAAAAAAAAAAACAATCACAAGGGTGGATTCTGAAGAGACGGAGACACACCCTTTATCACTGTTAGGAGTACACAAACACCAAGCTAACAGCCGTAATGTACACAGAGACCCAAGTGTAGAACCATGTGGGACTGGTGTTTCCCACTTCAGTCTCTTTAGTCCTCATAGACCCTGCTTACTTGATTCTGTGTTCTACCTTTTCCTGGTGTCCTCTGACCCCTCAGACTCCTACAATCTTTCTTTCTCCTCTTCCGTGGGGTTCCTGATCTCATAGATGAGATATCCAATTTAAACTCTGTCTAATATAATGTCTGTGAGTCCCTTTACTGAAATTCAACTGCTTCCAGAGGAACCCTGTCAGATAACAACTAGGCAAGACATCAGTCTATATGAATAGATTGGTACCTAATGATACCAAGAATATCATTAAGAATCATTTTCATTGATTTTTTTCTTCTTCTATGAGTTGTGTTTGAGTTAATACTGAGTCTCTGATCGGTCCAGTCTTAGCTTCCTGGTCCATCCCAACAGCCAAGCAATTTAAGGCATGAGATCCATCTGGCTTGGACTTCAATTTAAACCAAATGTTGGCTGGCCATTGCCACAAGTTCTCTGCTCCCATCGTCTCTTTGCCGTCTTGCAGGCAGGACAGATTGCAGGTCACTGGTTTTGTGGATGAGCTGGTATCCAGATTTCTCTTTCTGTAGCCTACAGAACTTGCACCAAAGAAACTAGCACAGCATATAGGGGTGAAAGCCGCAAGTAGGCACCAGCTCACCCTCTCTATATTCAGTGAACAGTATGGACATTGTCTTTAGCAACAGGGTTCCACTCTCAGTTTTCAGAGAGCAACTTTCTGTTCTACTATCTGTCTGGGTGTTTAGGAATCTCCACTGGACCATATTGGCTCACAACTCAACCAAGTGCAACCCAGTTCCATCACTATAGACCTTGCCTGGCTACAAAAGTTGGCCATTTGAAACTCCATGTCCTCCATTACTAGGAATCTTCACTGGGATCACCTTCAAGATCCCAGGAAGTTCACTGCAGTAGGTTTCCACACCATTTCTTTAATGCTCCCAAGTTCTAACTGTCTCTCTGCACTCTTTCCCAGTATACCCTTGTACCTGATCTTTCTACTCCATCTCCATTGGCCCCAGGTCACCAACAAAATCTACTCTATTTCTCCTTCCAAGGGAGGTTCATGTGTCCCCCCAGAGTCCTACTCTTACATAAATTCTGGGTTTATGGATTGTAGTTTCTTTATCACTTATTTAACAGCTAATATCTACTGATGAGTGAATAATACCTAATTTGCCTTCCTAGGTCTGGGTTACCTCACTCAGGATGATTTTTTTCTAGAATTATCCATTTTCCTGCCAGTTTCATGATGCTATGTTTTATAACAGCTGAATAATATTACATTGTATAAACTCACCCCATTTTCTGCCCTTTACTGCAAATGTTGCAAATTGATGTTGGGTAATGGTAGGTGTCTTCCAAAATTTTAAGTAAAGATATACTTTGTTTTATTTTAAACATGCAAATTAAGTCTTATCTTTTATTATTAACTTGGTGGCTATTTAGAAATCACTTACCAGCAAAGAATGTCCATTAAAGCTGCCTGTTTTTCATTCTTGAATCTACCTGTGTTCCTTTAGAAGGGCTATGAAGCTTTTCTATTACTTAGTTTCTACTTCGTAGAAAACAAAAGTAATAAGTTAACTTGTTCAGAGAATAACTATATTGACCATATAATATGGAGTTTTGAATAGCACTTGAGAAATCTTAACAATAAAACAAATAGTCAAACATAGTAACCTTATTAATAAAGAATTTGTTGCATTTGGTGAAAAAGGAATGAACAGAGGAAAAGACTATGAGTTCAAGCATTTATGAATTTTTTTCTGTGAGCCTTCATCATTATGAAATGAAAACTAACCCATTTCAGAATGCTTGATATTTCAACCTTCTACCTCATTTCTGGGTATGGTATAGAATTTTGAAAAATGGTATGTATATGTACATGATTCCAGTGTATGAAGATGTGTCCATTTAGGACTATACATTTTGGGGTTTCTTCTACTTATTTTAATTTCTGTTCTAACTCAACAAATAACCGTATTGATGTTTCAGTGCCTCATTATTAAATGTCTAGTTGTAATTGACATTTCCTTCTTTGAAGGGGATACTCTGGCCTTCAGCATTATATGTGTCTAAGCAAATAACTATCACTTCAAACTATACTGGATTAAATAATAAATGGGCCTATATGGCATTAAATCAAACTTACTTACGGCCCATCATAGGTTTCAGAGGTAGCTAACTGTATAGCTTTGTAAAAGGCTTCCCCTTCAGCCATCAACATTAGCTGCATTCCTAGGCTTGTTTTCTTTTCAGGTGAGTAGAATGTTACTGAATATTCTCCAGAATACAGTATTATGTGTAAGACAACGAGCCTTTGAGCCATCCAACAAGCTACAAAATCAAGTTCTTTGTTGTCATTTACTTATAAAAGTCCAAGTCATGTAATAGCCATGGGCCCTGCAGAATCTCACTATTGATAACAATTTTGTATGTTTTGACTGAGTATAATTTAGGAAGACTTATGCAGGAACTCTATAGTGAATTAGCTTTCTCTCTGACTAGTGTTTATATGTAATTTATGGGTGGATAAATGAACACATGCTAATTTCAGATGAAGTAAGGGAAATCATGCAGATATGCTGTCAATCAAAAAATTTCCCTGGGCAGTGGTGTCACACATCTTTAATCCTAGTATTTGGGAGGCAGAGGCAGGCAGATTTCAGAGTTCGAGGCCAGTCTGGTCTTCAGAGTGAGTTCCAGGACAGCCAGGGCTGTACAGGGAAACCTTGTCTTGAAAAACAAACAAACAAACAAAAACGAAACAAACAAAACAAAAAACAAACAACAAAAAGAAAAAAATTCCAATCAACATATATAAGCTTTTATCTTATCATTGCTTCTCAAATATATCTATATCACTTTGTACTATCCATCCCAAATAAATATCAAAGTTAATGATAAGAGTGTACTCTGCTATATATCTAGAAGCAAATAACATTTCTCAGTGTACAATTAATATGTGTCTGTTAAATTAACTAGACCATTATTTAGGCAGCTATTGAACAAAAGAAGTGATGAAAGAAGAAAGCAAAATTTGTTGAATGATTTTTCTTTTTCGTTAAGACAATACTTATATATTTGCATTTATGTACATTAAAATGTTTACATATTAAAGACTCAAAGTATATTTTTTCTTTTAGAAAGTCTTTTTAAAATTAGTTTCTTTATTTAGGATAGCTTCATATTGACAATGATGTATGGTCACATGTATACCAATTACTCCCTCCAACTCCCTCACTGTTCCCCAACACATCCATCTCCCATCTCCATGTCTCTATGGGTTTTCTCTTTTTCATTTTTTTTTTTTAAAAATTTCACTTTCCAGATTTTGGTACCCATGTGTGTGTAGGTATGGGTCATCTACAATATCATGGGAATCATACTAGTAGTTGAACACAAAAAACAAAACGAAACAAAACAAAACAAAAAAAAGCAAAGAAAATAAAATTAAAAATTCTTTCTTCTCCAGAAACTATCAACTGACAGCAATGCCTCAGCAGGGAAAGACATGAAGGTGATCTACCCTACCTACGTTAGGATTTAGTTTGATTTGATCTATGATCTCTACATTCAGTGACGTGACTCACAGCTGTTATAATTTTATAAATGTAATATTCATTTCATATCGAGAAGATAGCATTCACAGCACCCCTCCTATGCAAGATCTTATATATTTTTTCATCTCCAGAGAATTTGTTTCGGGAATATAAGAAAAACTGGCCTAGGTAAATAACTACTGATATCCTACACATACTGGCATTGTCTACAAACTATTCTATAGTCCACAACTTAGTCTATAATCTATAGACTAAGAAAAATTGTCTAATTAGTACAATTAATATAAAACTAAAACTGTCCTTGTTTGAAATCAACAAACAAATCAAATTTACCTCTGTTTCAAGAGCAGGTTTGGTGTACTAGGTCCTTCAATACAATAAACAAATAGGAAAGAGTTAACACAACTCAAAATTCATACTATAGATTTTGACCATGATATTTAGGATGTGTTAGATCCCAGCAGGGAAAATACGAAAACATAAAAAGAAATAAATTATGGTGTTATTTAATTAAATGGGAAGCTCGATGTGCTCTAGAGGCAATTTATTACAATAACTGGAGCATCCCATCCTTGCAGTGCATTGTAATGAATATAAATCAAGAAATCCTCTCTTAGAAGAAAAACATTTACCAATTGCTTATAAACTATACCTGAGGGCCTCGTTAGATTAATGTGTTACTAGAACGCTGCATTATCTTAGCAAACTTTGTTTAAAGGCTCACTCTACCCTCAGCACCTCTCCACTGCCATTTCTCTTCAAGCACAATACTGTAAAGCCCTATTCCTAGGGCTATCTCATCTGTCACTTTACCCCTTGACATCACTTAGCAATCATCTAGCTCTTCTATATTTTCTGAGGAGTCTCCCAATGATAATTATCACCAGTCAAACCATAGTGTCAAGCAGCCATATTTTCTCCTACAACTATCTTTTTAATACTGGATTTTCCTTATATGTTAATCTAATTATTTATTGTTCAAACTAGAATATTGCCGAGTATTTTCCAATTCTTTTTCCCTCTCATCTTTTATTTACTTTCTCTAGCCACTTAATGAAAATCTTCTAATATTTTTATAAAGCTTTGCTCCCCACTGTTATACTATACTATTGGTTTATTGGGCATGTTCATCGTATAGGTGAATTGCCACCACAAATCTTTAACCATTAATATTATAGTCTCAAAGCAGGCAACTTTCCAAAGTTGTTCAAAAAACAGCATCATCATATCTGTAGTAATAGCAAGCCATAAGATGAATTGATTCATCAATCCTTACATCACAAGTAACTAGTTTTAATATACAAAAACAAAATCATGTTTACAACACTTATCTACTCAAGGTATTTTATTTTCTGATTATTGTTTCTAATACCACATCTAGTTGATTATTCCAGCACTGCCATTTTCTTCCACATTATATTTTAATCTGTATCCTCTAATATGCTCCCATGCAATGTCCACCCCACTGAAACAAATTTCATTCTCACATTCCTATGCTATTTTGACTTCTATGCCACTCCTCATTTTCATTCAAGTGTCATCAAAACCTAATTATATTTACTCAACTCTTTAGAAACTCAAAGTCTAATTCACATCCCAACATACTAAATAAAGTTGTCTCAAACCCAGTCAGTGACTTGGGTTTCAAGCTTTGTCTATCTCAGGAACTTATTATCTGAAAACATAACTTGTCAATTGTATACCAACTTTTAGAAACAGCACCCACCACCTCAAAAATGATAATCCAGAATTCCTCCTATCTAAAGAAAGTGCAGGGACAAAGAGTTGGAGCAGAGACTGAAGGAAAAGGCCAATCAGAGATGGTCCCACCTGGGGAATCCCTCCTATATACAGACACCAAACTCAGATGCTATTGCAGAGGCTAAGAAGTGCTTGCTGACAGGAACCAGGTTTAACTGTCACCTGAGAGGCTTTATCAGAGCCTGACTACTATAGATCCAGATACTCTCAGCTAAGTCTCCAAGAGACCACAATGGAGAAGTTAGGGCAAAGACTGAACAAGCTGAAGGGGTTTTCTACCCTATAGGAAGAACAACAATATCAACAAACCAGACCCCCTCAAGCTCTCAGAAACTAAACCAGAGACCAAAAAGTACACATTGGGGGCCGATGGCTCCAGCTGTATATGTATCAAAAGATGGTGTTATCACTGAGAGGGTAGCCTCTAGGTCCTGTGCAGTCTGGAGGACCCAGGGTAGAGGAATGCTGGGGCGCTGAGGCAGAAGGAGTTCGTGAGAGAATAGAGGAGTACCCTCATAGAGGCAGGGGTAGAGAGGAGGAGATAGGGGATTTATGGAGTGGAAACTGGGAAGAGGGATAACATTTGAAAATCTATAATAAATTAATCAATTAAAAAAATGAAAAAATTAGAAATAGCATTTTTTATCTCTGTGTCACTATACTTTTTAGCCAAGCATAAAAGCTTGCAGTCAAAAATGTTCACAGTGTATTTAATACACCTCACAATCTATAACACATTAACTTTACTCTGAAGATAAAAGTTTAACTAGAACTGTTAAAACCTTTGACTTCTCATACATTGCTTGGACATGCTTAGAAGTAATGTGATAGAGGAGAGGGAAGAGATAGGGTCAAAGAATGGTAATGTTGGAAAAAGGAGTGGGTATCGCATTATTTTATGTTTACTTAAAATTCCATATGGAGTTACTCTCTTAAGACTGGTAATATGCCATGCAAAGGCAATAAGCCATATAATAGCAACAACAACAACAACAACAACAACAACAAAAAAAAAACAAGAAGAAGTTTGGGGGATTCCCCTTTTTGAGTTTAGATTGCAAGAGATTCCTAAAATAATATAGGCTACAGTTACCTTCTGTCCCATAAAGTGAATGGCTATATAGAACAAACTGACCAGTTTTGGCAACATATCACAAAGGTGCAATGGATTCACTTATATCCTATGGTCTACCAAAAGGTTTCAAATTTGGCTTAGGGCTGCTCAACAGGAAAGAATCTATGCCTGACATTATAAACCTAGTCTTCCCCATGGCTGGTGAGGTAGTGGACCATAGTAAAAAACCTACTGTTTTCACTTTCTTAAATCTAACTGCATTCTAAATAATTCCTCTTATAATCTTAGATAAGACTAGCTCTCATTCCTCATCAAAGAGGCCAGAGAAGCACTTTTCTCAGCAGATGCCATTATAGAAAGTCACAATTGGTAAAATGGAAAGAAAGAAAAATTGTCATATTTATCCAGCCCCCATTGACATATTTAGAAGAATACTCAAGCACCTTTTTCTT
>JADRCD010181739.1:0-20140 GCA_019843815.1 Montemys delectorum
CCTGTTCCCTCCTCCCTCCCCCTGCTCACCAACCCACCCTTTCCCACTTCCTGGCCCTGGCATTCCCCTACACTGGGGCATGGAACCTTCACAGGACCAAGGACTTCTCCTCCCATTGATGACCAACTAGGCCATCCTCTGCCAACAAGCCAGGAAGATCTGTACTTGAGCTCTACAGAGCAGCACCAGGATGTACAGGAGTGGACTTATGCTCCATCTGGCACACAGTACTAACCCCAGAAATGGGAGTTAAAATTCTGTCTACTGGCATTTATGGGCCATTACCTTCAGAGACTTGGGGATTTGTAATTAGAAAAGGTAGTGTGATTGTAGATGGACTACATATTTACCCAGGTGTTATTGATCATGATTATCAAGGAGAAATAAAAATTGTGGCTTCTTCACCATGCAGTGTCATTACAGTACCTGCTAATAAAAAAATTGCCCAGCTTATTTTGGTTCCTTTGTATCCTATGTCTTCTAACGTTATTACTAATGAGAAAGAACAGAGTTGTCCTGGTTCTCCTCAAGTATTTTGGATACAGTCTATTACAAATAAGAGGCCTAATCTTAAATTAATTATTGAAGGAGAAAGTTTTGAAGGTTTAATAGATACTGGAGCTGATGTAACCATTATCAGAGGGCAAAACTGGCCCTCAACTTGGGTTTTGACTGAATCTATTACTCATCTCCAAGGGATTGGTTACACCAATAACCCAAAACGAAGCTCTAAGCTGCTAACCTGGAGAGATGAGGAAGGTAATACAGGGCAGATCCAGCCATATGTCATGTCAAATCTCCCTGTCACTCTGTGGGGGAGAGATCTGTTGTCACAGATGCAGTTGGTACTATGCAGCCCTAGTGAACTAGCTAATAAGCAGAAGTCTAAACAAAACTTTAAAATATACAGAGGCCATAAGCCTAGTTCTTATAATAAAGGTCTGAAACATTTTCTATAATGACCACTATCTTGCCTGTGCCCCATACAGATAAAATTCAGTGAGTAAATAATACTCTGGTGTGGGTTGATCAGTGGTTTTTATCTCAAGAGAAAATAGAAGCAGCTTCTTTGCTGGTACAGGAGCAACTGGAAGCAGGACATCTGAGGGAATCTAATTCCCCATGGAGTATGCCTATATTCATAATAAAGAAGTCAGGTAAATGGAGACTATTACAAGATTTGAGGAAGGTTAATGAAACTATGATAGTAATGGGAACGTTAAGACTGGACTGCCATCTCCAGTGGCAATTCCAAAAGGATTTTACAAGATAGTTATGGATTTAAAGGACTGTTTCTTTACAATTCCTTTACACCCTGAGGATTGTGAGAGGTTTGCTTTTAGTCTTCCATCTGTAAATTTTAAAGAACCTATGAAAAGATATCAATGGACAGTCCTTCCTCAAGGCTTGGCTACTAGCCTATGTTATGCCAGAAATTTGTGGTGCAGGTCATTGATCCTATAAGAAGAAAATGGCCAATGATATATATTGCCTACTACACAGATGATGTCTTAATAGCAGGAAAAGTTCCTCAAGATGTACTTTTGTGTTATAGAGACTTACAGGTTGCTTTAAATGAGAGGGGCTACAGATAGCCCCAGAGAAGGTGCAAACTCAGGACCCATATAACTATTTAGGCTTCACACTCACTCATGGATCAAGCTGTTATTCCTCAAAAGATAGTTATTCGTAGAGACAAATTAAAAACCTTAAATGATTTTCAAAACTTATTAGGTGATATCAATTGGCTTCATCCCTACCTAAAACTTACTACTGGAGACTTGAAGCCCTTATTTCATATTCTTAAAGGTAATTCTGATCCTAATTGTCCTAGATCTTTAACTAAAGAAGGAATATCTGCTTTACAGCAGGTAGAAAAAGCTATTGAGAATCAATTTGTTACTTACATAGATTATTATTTACCTTTGCATTTATTAATTTTCAATACAACTCATGCCCCTATGGCGTTGTTATGGCAGAAGGCACCTCTTATGTGGATTCATTCTAGGAATCTCCTAAATGTAATATCATGCCGTATTATGAAACCATGGCTCAAATAATTATGCTTGGTAGAAAGCAAGCACTGACTCGTTTTGGCAAAGAGCCAGATATTATCATTCAGCCTTTTACTTTGGAGCAAGATTCCTAGTTAAAGCAGCACAGCACAGAATGGTTGCTTGCTCAAATAGGATTTCAAGGAACTATAGAAAATCATTATCCCCAGGATAAATTAATAAAGTTTTTAAATATGCATGAAGTGATTTTTCCAAATATAACTGCATGGCAGCCTCTAGACAATGCCCTTGTGATATTTACTGATGGTTCTTCTAAAGGAAAAGCTGGATATCTCATTAATAATCAACAGGTGGTCATAGAGACTCCTGGTCTCTCAGCTCAATTAGCTGAGCTAACTGCAGTTTCAAAGGTATTTGAAACTGTACCTGACACATTTACTATCTACGTGATCAGCTTTTACATAGTCCAATCAGTACCAATACTGGAAACGTGTGGTACGTTTAAGTTGGACACCCCCAGCAGGAACCTTGTTTTCTCAATAACAAAGTATCATTCTTGTGCGAAAAAATCAATTTTATATTGGTCACACACGGACTCATTCAGGCCTACCTGGGCCATTAGCCTCATTGACAGGGCTCTGGTAGGAGATGTTTTAGTTTCAGATCCTGTGACCTTAGCTAAACGGGATAATTTCCACCTGTCTAGCCAAACTCTGAGGCTCAAACATAAAATTTTCAAAGAACAAGCAAGAATGATTGTTAAACAATGCCATAAGTGCATTTTAACTCCAGTACCGCAACTGGGAGTGAACCCAAGGGGCCTTATGCCCAACCGAATCTGGCAGATGGATGTAACTCATTATGCAGAATTTGTAAAGCTTAAATATATACATGTCTGTACTGATACTTGTTCAGGAATTATGTTTGCTTCCCTGCAAACAGGAGAAGCCTTTAGAAACATAATTGGTCATTGTTTACAAGCCTTTAATGTTATGGGTTTACCCAAAGTGATCAAGACAGACAATGGGCCAGCTTACACTGGCAAAAACTTTATTTCTTTTTGCAAGAATTTTGGCATTTTTCATAAAACTGGGATCCCATATAACCCTATGGGACAAGGAATTGTTGAACGAGCACATAGCACACTTAAAGCTGGATTTTGAAGACAAAAGGGGGGAGTCTGTTCCCTCTGAAATCCCCAAAGGCACATCTTGCTTTTGTGCTTTTTATTCTAAATTTCGTGCAGACTGACATTAAAGGCCAGTCTGAGGCAGACTGACATTGGCATCCTAACACTTCAAGTTTGTATGCCATGGTACGCTGGAAGGACCTGCTTACGCTCACCAATGCTTGGCATGGACCAGACCCTGTTTTGGTCTGGGGTAGAGGGTCTGTATGTATTTTCTCTCAAAAAGAGGAGGGAGCATGCTGGCTCCTGGAAAGATTAATCCATCAAGTAGACTCAGAGCCACAACCTTCTTAGCTTATATGCTTAAATGCACTGCAGAAAAGTTTTTTCTTTTTCTTTCGTTTTCTCTTATTCTAGCTGACAGGTCTTTTCTGACAGCTTTGAATGTGTTTCTTCCCATTTTATCTGGAAAACTGCTTATTTCTGAAGCAAAATAAACAATTCCATACTTTGGCTCACACCTGGAGCATAGAGGTTTTAGATATCTCTGCAATATTTGCATTCCAAAAGCCATCCTGAAGTCACTGGCCTGACTTATTCCAAAAGCCAGTACCATCCCGAAGTTGCTGGTCTTCACCACCACCGAGGTTCCAGAATTCCAAAGGTTAACGCAAATCCCGTGTCAGGGCAAGCGACCTTACTAGGACTTCTTAGAAAGTTGCTTTCAGAGAAACGGTGGCATTTCTCAGACTCTGCAGGTTTTAAAGGCATATCTTGGCATTTACTGTGCAGATGGATGGTGCATTATGGAGGCCTGTCTCTCTGGCAGTAGTTGACCCAGACAGAGGCACGTGCCAAGTGGCTGTGTTTTTATTAAAGACACAATATAAGTCTGATTTGCTGTGTCAAACTAGTTGCACGTTGTCTGAATGATGGGAAGGTAATGACCAAGAGATTATACAGGTCTTCCATCTAAGCACCATAATGATTCCCGCACAGAACTGTGCCAAGTGTTATGGCCTTGACCCTGTTTTTTATATAATAAATAAGGTTGAGATGTTGTATCCCTCCCCCGTCTCAGCTCCCTCCCTCTGCCTGAGCTCAGTGGCAGAGCTTACACCTGAGACTGAAGCCAGCCATTTGTGGGGTTAAACAATGGCCCACAACACTGCAGCTTGTCTTGGAATTGAGAGATGGACTTACAGCTAGCTCCTGACATGCCTGAGAAAGGAATCTGCAAAGAACCTGGCATCTCCATGTCTGTTGTTGTATTTACGCTATGCATATATTATGTCTAGATATTGTGGTTTCACTTTTGTGCCTGTATATATAAACTCCAAACACCCTCAAGTAAAGGGGATGCCTTGATTGGGACTCAACTAACCTCAATGTCTTTCTCTTGTTCTCCACCCGTTTGATTCCACAGGTCTAGTCTAACCTCAAGTCTGAAGAAACTCACCGACCCGAGTAGAACTTCTGGCCGGATTCTACATCTCTCTCTCTCTCTCTCTCTCTCTCTCTCTCTCTCTCTCTCTCTCTCTCTCTTTCTGCCCTACTGCCCCCTCTGTCCCTCTCAATTAAACCTCTTATACGTGAAACTGTTTGGGCCTAGTGTGGGGTATGTGCTAAAGCGACTTGCCACTCTAACACATCAGGGAGTATGTCAGGAGAAGTGGCAGGTAATAGGGCACTTGTTGAGTTAGTAGGGCTAGAATGGTTCAGAATGAGGTGTCTTCTTAGGATGGAATGCCAAAGAGGGTCTGTATAGATTCATGTTGAGGATAAGCCAGACCTCAGAGTCCTGGGAGAAGAAAGAAGTGGAGCAAAGTTCATTCTTGAACTTTATTCCTATTGACTCTTGGAAGAGCCCATTAAACCAATCATTTACTAGGCAAAGAAATGCAATTTGGGGGGACCTTAATGAGCTTATGTCATAGGTATTAAACAAAGTATTACCCAAGCATTATAGAGAAGTGTCCTTCCTTCCACTCTGTGCTGTTTCTGGAACACACAAAGGTACAGAGATATTTTCATGTTTTCTATTTGCAGGATTACATAGATTAGGCCAAATCCCATATTGTCCATAGTGTAACAACATTTTCAACATATTGATAAATGGAAGAAAATATTTGCTATCCTTATCAATTGCTTTGGAATGTTACTGTATTCTTCTTTGGTGAGTACAAAACAAAAAGGAGAAATAATTGATTACTGACTAAGCTTGTCAGTCTGCATGTCCTGAGCTTAGTTACATGATATAATTATATTAGCCAATTATATATGCTAAATAATAGAATTATATTACTAATAGCCTTATATTATAATAAAGCAAAACATTCCAAATATTAATGTTTCTAAGTTTTCTTATTGATAGAAATCACATATGTTATTTCAACATCTGTAAGAAAAACATTGGCTAAAGAAGTGAGCATTGAGGTATGAGGAGCTGGGAAGTGCTTTGTGTTCTGTCTGGTCCCTGGTGAGCACAAACTGCCTCCCCTGCCCAGTGCTAACCCCCAAATTTGGCAGAAGTATGGAAGAACTTGAGCAAGTTCTTAGCAAGAAGTTTGAACATGCCAGAGACATGTAACTTTGAATTAATTCCGTTAGACCCATACCTATCACAATCTGAGATAAGGAAATATTTATAGAGGATAGTTGAAGGAGTTCATCTGACTTCTTTGTCTAAATATTTAGTAAGATTACCATGGAACTAAGCTGTGAACTCAGAGCTGTGGAAACACTGAGCCTTCTCACATAATGGAATGACTTAGATTTTCAACTCCACCCAGAAGAGAATTTGAATTTGAAATCTAGGCCTGCCATTTAATCATGGAGACTTGGAATAATCACTTTAAACTTTTTAAGCTGTTTATTGAATGTATATAGCAACCATTACAACATTCCATGGTCAAAGAGACTATCACAGATGTAAGAGGCTATCACAGATGTTTAAGGAACAAACAAACATCTTTTAGAAATTTCATTGTTTTTATCTACAACTGCTGGTGAGGACTTCTAGCATTAGGAACATTTCTCTAAAAGTGATTGTTTCCACTGACATATGATTAAGGAAGTAAACATTCCATCAAGCA
Source organism: Montemys delectorum (assembly GCA_019843815.1). NCBI lineage: Eukaryota > Metazoa > Chordata > Mammalia > Rodentia > Muridae > Montemys > Montemys delectorum. The sequence continues at coordinate 6,240 of JADRCD010181739.1, forward strand.
AGTTTAACCAGTTGTAAGTAGGAATTTGTGTGTGTGCAGCTCTTACAGATTATTTTTGTTAAGATTCTTGAACATTTGAAGTAAGTCAGCATCACAGTAGCCAAATTTCCCTTTAGTTGAACGGAAGGGAAGACAGTCTCTGGCACTGACAAAAAAGAAAAAGAAAAAAAAAAAGGCCCAATGCAAGTATAGTGGGTAGTCCTGGTTGTCAGTTTGACTATATCTGAAAAGATCTACAATCCAAAATGAGAAGCCTCACCTGTGCCCTTAATCTGGAGGCTGAGAGATACGAGTTTCCAACCTGAATCTTGGCATGGAGATCTTGAGGCATAGTGGTTTGAATCCCAGAAGATTAAGATAGGAAGATCTACGTGTTCAAGGTCATCTAGGATCAAAAGTATGGTGGCACACACCTTTAATCTGGGCCACCCCTTTTGCTGGAGACCTATATAAGGACATTGGAAGAAAGAAGGCAGCTGGGTGGTGGTGGCTCACACCTTTAATCCCAGCACTTGGGAGGCAGAGGTAGGCGGATTTCTGAGTTTGAGGCCAGCCTGGTCTACAGAGTGAGTTCCAGGATAGCCAGGGCTACACAGAGAAATCCTGTCTCGAAAAAACAAAAACAAAAACAAAAACAAAACAACAAGGGAAGAAGGAAGGCTTGTTCTGCTTCACCTGCTTGCCTTGTGAGACTGAGCAACTGCTCATCCTTGGACTTCCATTCACAGCTGCTGCCAACCATTGTTGGGAGTTGGACTGTAAGTCATCAATAAATTCCTTTACTACATAGAGACTACCATAAATTCTGTGACTCTAGAGAACCCTGACTAATACAGCAAGGAAAGCTTCCCTCTTGATATTTCATTTGAATATCCAGATGTTTCACCATGGGATTCCAGTGTATATTCATGGTACAATTATATATTCAGTTTCAAAAGCTGCATATTTCCACAGATCGTAGTTGAATTACCTGTTCTCTATTTTGTATTACTCTATGCCCTAGTGTAGAGGAATGCCAGGGCCAGGGAGCAGAAAAAGGTGGGTTGATGAGCACGGGGACGGGAGAGAGAACAGGTTTTTTTTTTTTTTTTTTTGGGTATTTTTTTTTTTTTTTTTTTTGAGGGGAAGCCAGGAAAGGAGATAACATTTGAAAAGTAAATAAAGAAAATATCTAACAAAAAATACAAAATTATATCATGGAAAAATTCAGTAATGTTACATATTGACTTGAAATTAGAACATTTTCAGTAGAGTTAACCTTGCATTGATTACCGAATGATGGTTGCAAATAAATCAGCTTTTTGATGTATTTTATTTAGTAACAAATTCCTACTAAATTAAATACATCAAAAAGCTGAGTTACTACTAAATTAAATACATACTATTGTGTTGTGGGAATTATAAAAAATGAATCCACCCTGCAAACTTTACCACTGGGTCACGGTCTTGAGCAGGTGCTGTCCTGGGCGTCACCATGTCTCGGTGGGCTCTTGCTATTCTCTCTCAGCTATTTACAACATCTTGCTCACATGCAACTCTTTTTTTTTTTTCTAATTAGGTATTTTCTTTATTTACATGTAAATTTCTCCTTTCCCAGTTTCCCCTCCAACAAACAAACAAACAAACAAACAACAAGAACAAACCCCTATAGCCTCCCCGCTCCCCATGCCTGCCACACCACCCTCTCCCATTTATTGGCCCTGGCATTTCCCTAGACTGGGGCACAACCTTCACTGGGCTGAGGTCCTCTCCTTCTATTGATGATCGAATTTGCAATCCTCTACTATACACATGCTGCCAGAACAATCAGTCCCACCATGTATAGTCCTTGGTTGGTGGTTGGGTCCCTGGAAGCTCTGAGGGTACTAGTTCATATTATTGTTCATCCTAAGGGGCTGCAAGCCCTTCAGCTCCATAGGTCCTTTCTCTAACTCCTTCATTGGTTACTGTGTACTCAGTTCAATGGATGGCTGTGAGCCTCTACATCTGTATTAGTCAAGTATTGTCAGAGCCTCTCAGAAGATAGCTATATTTAGGCTGGCTTGTCCTTCCTTCAGTCTCTGTTCCATAGTTAATCTCTGCAACTCCTTCCGTGGGTATTTGGTTCCCCCTTTTAAGAAGGAATGAAATATTCACCTTTTGGTCTTCCTTCTTCTTGAGTTTCTTGTGGTTTGTGGGTTGTTCTTCCTGTATTCCAAACTTCTGGGCTAATAATCACTTATCAGAGAGTGCATACCATGTGCTGGCTCAAGTGGTGGTTAACATGTAGAAAAATGCAAATCAATCCATTCCTTTCTCCTTGTACAAAGCTCAAGTCCAAATGGATCAGGGGCCTCTACATCAAACCAAATACATTGAAACTAATAGAAAAGAAAGTGGGGAAGAACTTTGAGCAAATAGGCACAGGGAAAAATTTCCTGAAGAGAATGCCATTAGCTTCTGCTCTAAGATCAAGAATTGACAAATGGGACCTCATAAAGTTGCAAAGCTTCTGTAAGGCAAAAGACACTGTCAATAGGACAAAACAGCAACCAACAAATTGGGAAAAGATCTTTACCAACCCTATATCTGATAGAGGGCTCACATCCAATGTATACAAAGAACTTAAGAAGTTAGACTCCAGAGAACCAAATAATCCTATTAAAAATGGGGTATAGAGCTAAACAAAGAATTTTCAACTGATGAATACTGAATGGCTGAGAAGCACCTAAAGAAATGTTCAACATCCTTAGTCATCAGGGAAATGCAAATCAAAACAACTCTGAGATCCACCTCACACCAGTCAGATTGGCTAGAATAAAAGACTCAGGTGACAGCACATGCTGGAGAGGTTGTGGAGAAAGAGGAACACTACTTCATTGCTGGTGGGATTGCAAACTGGTACAATCACTCTGGAAATCAGTGTGGCGGTTCCTCCAGAAATTGGGCATAGTTTTACGAGAGGACCCAGCTATATCACTCCTGGGCATATATCCAGGAGATGCTCCAACATGTAATAAGGACACATGCTCCACCATGTTCATAGCAGCCTTATTTATAATAGCCAGAAACTGGAAACAACACAGATGTCCCTTAACAGAGGAATGGATACAGAAATTGTGGTACATCTACACAATGAAGTACTACTCAGCTATTAAAAACAATGAATTTATGAAATTCTTAGGGAAATGGATGGATTTGGAGAATATCATCCTGAGTGAGGTAACCTAATCACAAAAGAACACACATGGTATACAACTCTTTACACACTTGCACAATCATTCATCTAATAGCACCTAAGACCCAGTAAGTAAAGCATAAAGCATGACTCTTAAGGCCTTAATTTCCAATCAGTTTTATATAATAATAAAATCACAAGTTACAAGATGCCAATTCAATAATTTCAGAACCAAATAATAAAGGCAATATTCTAACTGAATTCATCTATTTTGTAAAAACCTTTGCTTGGTTGTATAACCACAAGGGGTCTGACTCCTTATCATCCTCTGATTCCATGATGAAGAAAAGTCTCTCTTCCTGCTCTGACTTTTCTCCTCCAATTCTAGCTCCACCTCTCTATTCTTATCCAATAACTTGCCTGTCACTGTCCTAATGTGATTGGACAGAGAAAATGCTGCAGTACTATTATATGTATTAAAGTACTAAATTTATCTTAACTTTAATTTCCCATTTAATTAATGATGTAAAAAAATGTTACCATAATTTTATCAATAAAAATACTCTTTAATGGATAATATAAAATGTGTACATATGCATGTATGCATGCATGCCTCAAATTATTTTTCTGAGTTGCTACGACAACATAATATAATTCACTTTTGTAAAGAAAATATCAATTTGTGTAGAAATGTATATGCCACAAGGACTTTTGTTTAAGTTATCATCAACAGAAAGATGACTGTGGTGCCGATGGTAAAATGATCTGTACAAAATCTTATCTTCATATGTTGCAATGGACCTCTATGTCAACCACTATTTTATATACACATGTAGTTATTTTATACCTTCAAGTTTCACACACAATTCATATGTATTATATTATGTATCTGAAAATTACACCAAACACCCATGGATTAAAGGGCACAGTTTTGGTAGAAAATTTAATGAAGAGGAATATCTGTGGCTGTAATCAGCTGTAATCATGCTGTACAAGAGGTGTTGATTTCAATCTTATCCCTTACTTTTTACCTCACTTTGCAGTCATTATACAGTTATCATCATCTACCATCTTTTCCTCCCGTGATATCATAGACACAAATCTAAACAACCATGAACTGAAAAGCCTAAATCTAACCCCAAATAAAACACTCATTCAAGTTTGCAGTCTCAGGAATTATATCATGGCAAAGGATGCTGACTAATAAGGTCATAATTTAGTTTCTATAAACGATAATAAGCATACGTTTAAAACAATTATAAATGGATATACTCAAGAGTACCTATATCTTTGGACACTGCCTGCCTTCTTTTTCCACATCTGCCCTTTTTCTCAGCTCCGTTAAATAAACACTCTTCTTTTTTATGTATATCTATAAATATTTTTACCAGCCTATTCTTGTTATACTTTAAATCTGAAGGATCTAGAGGTTCATGAATAAGCACTTTTATCTCAACTTACACCAATGAGAAATGTGTAGTTTATAGATGATAAGGTCTGGTTGTCTAACACAATTCTCTAGGGGTGAGCCTTCGAAGATATTCTTGTGCCCAGTCCAATCTTGTCTCAATTTCCTGTGATCCATTATTATGAATATATACCTATATTCTCATGAACATACAGTTATATTTGCATATACTCTTTCCACAGCTCTCTACTACATCTTCTCTACCATGATGTACTGAATCTTATGAAATAAATGCATTTTCATTCCTATTAGGCACAGTGCTCTTGGAAAAGGGCATGTGAATACATGATGCATGTTTTGTATATAGTACTCTTTAAATTTTTCTATTCAATTACACATAAATTTTTATCATTACTAAAACTTATATGTGACAATGAATTTATTAGACCTAATTTATTTTAAGCTATATTTTTATTTTGTTAATCTAATTGGAGCTGATATGTAATCTCAAAAATTTTATTCCGCATGTTTACAAGCATATATACTATCTAGTTCACTTAATTTAACTTCGATATATATTGATAATGATTTAGAGTATATAATAAAATCTTATCATTCCCATATAAATAACATAAACTTTAAAATGATTGTTATAAAATAAGCCTTTTCTTTGGTTCTTTTTCTAATGACAGTTTGCTTTGTCCTATTCTGGTTTGTTTGATTATATTGATTATATTTTATTATATTGTTTTAATATTTTTTGGAAAGAAAGACAGAGAGACAAATTCATGAATTTGGATGGGTAGGGATTTGTGAGACTCTGGGAAGAGTTGAGGGAGGGAAAACTCTGAACAGAATTGTAATATATGAAGTAGAAAAGATATTAAGGTATCTTTTACTTTTAAAAATGAAAAAGAGAGATTTACATGTGATAAATCTACATGTGGTGATGTTGCTTTTGTTAAGTCCCTGTATTACTCTGTTTTCTACTTCAGTTCTATGATTAACTGAGAGCAATTGAACTGTGATTTTCATTTTGTGGTGAATGTACTCTTCAAGGAACTATGGATTCTAGAGACCAGTAATGAGTTCGCTGTGCCCTTTTCACATTTTTTTTCAATGTAATCCTTCCCCCTTCCCCTCCCTCCTCTACTTCTTCTTTGAGTGGGTGCTTCCCCAGATATCCCCCTGACCCTGGCACTTCAAGTCTACATATATGAGACTAGGTGCTTCCTCTCCCATTGAGGCCAGACAATTCGGCCCAGCTAGGAGAACATATCCTACATACAGGCAACAGCTTTTGGGATAGTCACAGTTCCAGTTGTTCAGGACCCACATGAAGGCCATCCTGCACATCTGCTACATATGTACAAGGAGGGCTAGGTCCAGTCTCTGTATGCTCTTTGGTTGGTGGTTCAGACTTTCAGAGGCCCCAGGGTACAGGTTAGTTGACTCTGTTGGTCTTCCTGTGGAGTTCCATCCCCATCGGGACCCATATCCTGTTTTGAAGTGGGTGTCTGCATCTGCCTGAGTCAGTTGGTGGGTGGAGTCTTGCTGAAGACAAAATGCTTCTGTCTGAAAGTATAACAGTATTCTTAATAGTGTTAGCTATTGCTGCTTGCCAATGGGATGGGTCCCAAATTATTGATTGGTAATTCCCTCAGTCTCTGCTCCATCCCCTAAGCCAGCATTTCTTATAGGTAGAGCAAATTTTGGGGGATAAATAGTCATAAGATGCAGATGGAGGGAGGGAACCGGGAAGGAAGGGGATGAAGAGGAGAATTGAGGAGGCCAGGATCAGGTATGGAGAAGGACAGGAGAGATGGCCTGATTGGCATGAAAATGAATGGAAATCTGCAACTGGCAAGGATGAAGAGATGGAGAGGCATGTCAAGGATGAGACACAGACCTGAGATAACAGAAGCACTAAAAAACAATGACTTTAGCTGTGAGTCACTACATTGGGGATATGGAACCTGAAGAGGCCACCTCCTGTAGCTACACAGGAACTATAGAGACACCAAACACTCACAAATCTTTCAACTCTGTTCATTTTTTTGTTGTTGGATTTGTTCAATCTCAAGTATTAAAGAAATGGTAACAACAAACTAAATTATTACCTCCATATTAAAAATGTAACCTATATATACATATATATATGAAAACACATATTATTCTTAATACATAAAATACAAAATAAAGATACATACCCTCTACAAATAATCAGTCATTTACTCTATAATTTCATATATACATATACATATGTGTGTGATGTATTCCTAAATGTATAAATACAACTGTTTAATTCACACTATTTCTTTGTATATATTTTCAGTGGTGATCTCTTTGTATCATATAATCAATAAGGGTGACATTTCCCTGGAAAAGAGTATTTCTCTTCTCTCAACATTTTTTAGCTGGATCTGACCAGAAAGCCTCCTCTCTGAGTATTAAATTTTATGATACTTCAAGCTATACTCTGGTCCTTCTTAGAAGGGGGAACAAAATACTCATGAGAGGAGATATGTAGACAAAATGTGGAGCAGAGACTGAAGGAATGACCATCCAATGACTGCCCCACCTGGGGATCTATCCCACATACAGTCACCAAACCCAGATACTATTGTGGATATCAGCAAGTGCTTGCTCACAGGAGCCTGATATGGATGTCTCCTGAGAGGCTCCAACTGTGTCTGACAAATACAGAGGTGGATGCTCTCAACCAACCATTGGACTGAGCACTGAGTCCCAATGGAGGAGCTAGAGAAAGGACTGAAGAGGCTGAAGGAGCTTGTAGCCCTATAGGAGGAACAACAATATGAACCAACCAGTACCCCCAGAGCTCTTAGGGACTAAACCACCAACCAAAGAGTATACATGGTGGGACTCATAGCTCCAGCTGCATATGTAGCAGAAGATGGCCTGGTTGGACATCAATGAGAGGTGAGGTCCTTGGTCCTGAGAAGGCTCAATGCCCCATTATAGGGGAATGCCAGGATAGGGAAGTGGGAGTGGGTGGGTGGGTTAGCAAGGGGAGGGGGAGTGGGATAGGGGGTTTTCAGAGGGGAAACAAGGAAAGGGGATATCACTAGAAATGTAAATAAAGAAAATATTTAATAAAAAAAGAAAAGAAAAGAAAGAAAGAAAGCTTCTCATGCATTCATCTGCACACAGGAGGGACCGCTGATCCATAGCCCTCTGTGTACAGGTCTTACCAGGAGAGAACTGATCTCACAGGAGTGCTGACACAGGCTTACAGATCCATAGGAGGAACAAGCTCCAGCCAGAGACAGCAAGAGTATCTAATACCAGAGATTACCAGATGGCAAAAGGCAAATGTAAGAATCTTACCAACAGACACCAAGACTACTTGGCATCATCAGAACCCAGTACTCCCACCACAGTAAGTCCTGGATACCCCAACACACTGGAAAAGTAAGATTCAGATCTAAAATCATATCTCATGATGCTGATAGTGGAATTTAAGAAGGACATAAATAATTCCCTTAAAGAAATACAGGAGAACACAGGTAAGCAAGTACAAGCCCTTAAAGAGGAAACACAAAAATCCATTAAAGAATTACAGGAAAGCACAACCAAACCAGTGAAGGAATTGAACAAAACCATCGAGGACCTAAAAATGGAAGTAGAAACAATTAAAAGATCACAAAAAGAGATAACTCTGGAGATAGAAAATGTAGGAAAGAAGTCAGGAGCCATAGATGCAAGCATCACCAACAGGATAGAAGAGAGAATCTCAAGTATAGAAGATATCATAGAAAACATTGACACAACAGTCAAAGAAAACACAAAATGCAAAATGATCCTAACCCAAAACATCCAGGAAATCTAGGACACAATAAGAAGACCAAACCTAAGGATGATAGGTATAGAAGAAAGTCAAGATACCCAACTTAAAGGGCCAGTAAATATCTTCAACAAAATTATAGAGGAAAACTTCCCTAACCTAAAGAAAGAGATGCCTATGAACATAAAAGAAGCCTACAGAACTCCAAATAGTTTGGACAAGAAAAGAAATTCCTCCTGTTACATAATAATCAAAACACTAAATTCACAAAACAAAGAAAGAATATTAAAAACAGTGAGGGAAAAAGGTCAAGTAACATATAAAGGCAGACCTATCAGAATTACACCAGACCTCTCTCCAGAGACTATGAAAGCTAGAAGATCCTGGGCAGATGTCATGCAGACCCTAAGAGAACACAAATGCCAGTCCAGACTACTATACCCAGCAAAACTCTCAATTATCATAGACAGAGAAACCAAGGTATTCCAATGCAAAACCAAATTTACAGAGTATCTTACCACAAATCTAGCCTTTCAAAGGATAATAAATGGAAAATCCAATACAAGGAGGGAAATGGCATCCTAGAAAAAGCAAGAAAGTAATCTTTCAACAAAACTAAAAGAAGGTAGTCACATGAACAGAAGTCCAACTTTAACAACAAAAATAACAGGAAGCAACAATTACTTTTTCTTAGCATCTATTAATATAAATAGACTCAATTCCCCAATAAAAAGACATAGACTAACAGACTGGTTATATAAACAGGACCTGACATTTTGTTGCATACAGGAAACCCAACTCAGTGACAAAAACAGACAATACTTCAGAGTAAAAGGCTGGATTACAATTTTCCAAGCAAATGATCCCAAGAAACAAGCTGGAGTAGCCATTCTAATATTGAATAAAATAGACATTCAACCTAAAGTGATCATAAAAGATAAGGAGAGACACTTCATACTCATCAAAGGTAAAACCTACAAAGATGAACACTCAATTTTGAACATGTATGTTCCAAATGCAACGGCATCCATATTCATAAAAGAAACTTTACTAAAGCTCAAAGCACACAATAATAGTTGGAGACTTCAACACCCCATTCTTTCCAATGGACAGATCATGGAAACATAAACAGAGACACAGTGAAACTAACAGAAGTTAATATTGTACTTGAAGTCCTAGCCAGAGCAATTGGAAATCAAAAGTAGATCAAAGGGATACGAATTGGAAAGGTAGAAGTCAAACTATCACTATTTGCTGATGATACAATAGTATACTTTAGTGACCCCAAAAATTCCACCAGAGACCTCCTAAACCTGATAAACAACTTCAGCAAAGTAGCTGGGTAGAAAATTAACTCATGCAAGTCAGTGGCCTTCCTCTATATAAAGGATAAATAGGCTAAGAAAGAAATTAGGGAAATAACACCCTTCACAATAGTCACAAATAATATAAAAATACTTTGAAGTTACTCTAACAAGCAAGTGAAAGATGTGTATGACAAGAACTTCAAGTCTCTGAAGAAGGAAATTGAAGAAGATCTCAGAAGATGGAAAGATCTCCCATGCTCGTGGATTGCCGGGATTAATATAGTAAAAATGTCCATCTTGCTGAAAGCAATCTGCAGATTCAGTGCAATCCCCATCAAAATTCCAACCCAAATCTTCACAGAGTTGGAAAGAGCAATTTACACATTCATCTGGAATAACAAAAACCTAGGATAGAGAATACTATTCTCAATAATAAAAGAACTTCTGATGGAATCACTATCCCTGACCTTAAGCTGTACTACAGAGCAATTGTGATAAAAACTACATGGTATTGGCACAGTGACAGGCAGGTAGATCAATGGAACAGAATTGAAGAGCCAGAAATGAATCCACACACCTGTGGTCACTTGATCTTTGAAAAAGGAGCTAAAACAATTCTGTTGAGAAAAGACAACATTTTCTTTCTTTTTTTTTTTTTTTAAGATTTATTTATTTACTATATGTAAGTACACTGTAGCTGTCTTCAGACGCACCAGAAGAGGGCGTCAGATCTCATTACGGGTGATTGTGAGCCACCATGTGGTTGCTGGGATTTGAGCTCATGACCTTCTGAAGAGCAGTCGGTGCTCTTCCCCACTGAGCCATCTCACCAGCCCAAAAGACAGCATTTTCAACAAATGGTTCTGGCTCAACTGGCAGTTAGCATGTAGAAGAATGCAAATTGATCCATTCCTATCTCCTTGTACAAAGCTCAAGTCCAAGTGGATCAAGTATGTCTACATAAAACCAGGTACATTGAAACTAATAGAAAAAAATGGGGAAGACCCTCAAGCACATGGGCACAGGGAAAATTTTCCTGAAGAGAACACCAATAGCTTATGCTCTAAGATCAATAATTGACAAATGGGACCTTATAAAATTGTAAAGTTTCTATAAGGCAAAGGGCACTATCAATAGGACAAAATGACAACAAACAGATTGGGAAAAGATCTTTACCCATCCTATATCCAATAGAGGGATAATATCCAATATACTCAAAGAATTCAAGAAGATAAACTCCAGAGAACCAAATAATCCTATTAAAAATGGGGTACAGAACTAAACAAAGAATTCTCAACTGAGGAATACCGAATGGTTGAGAAGCACCTAAAGAAATGTTCAACATCCTCAGTCATCAGAAAAATACAAATCAAAACAACCCTGAGATTCCACCTCACACCAGTCAGAATGGCTAGGATCAATACCTCAGGTAACAACAGATGCTGGCAAAGTTGTGAAGAAAGAGGAACACTCCTTCATTGCTGTTGGGATTGTAAGCTGGTAAAAGCACTGTGGAGATCAGTTTGATGTTTTCACAGAAAATTGGACATAGTACTACCAGAGGGCTCAGCAATACCTCTCCTGGGCATATACACTGGAGATGCTCCAACATGTAATAAGGACACATACTCCACTATGTTCATAGAAGCTTTATTTATAATAATCAGAAACTGGAAACAGCTCAGATGTCCCTCAACAGAGGAATGGATATAGTAAATGTGGTACATTTACACACTACTCAGCAATTAAAAAACAATGACTATATTAAATTCTTAGGGAAATGGATGGATCTGGAGAATATCATCCTGAGTCAGGTAATCCATTCATAAAAGAACGCACATGATATGAACTCATGATAAGTGGATATATCCCAGAAGCTCGGAATACCCAAGATACAATCCACAAACCACAAGAAAGTCAAGAAGAAGGAAGAATAAAGTGTGGATACTTCCATCTTTCTTAAAAGGGGGAACAAAATACCCATGGAAGGAGTTGCAGAGACAAACTATAGAGCAGAGACTGAAGGAAGGACAAATCAGAGACTGCCCCCACCTGGGAGTCTTTCCCATATACAGTCACCAAACCCAGCCACTATTGTGGACGCCAGCAAGTGCTGGTTGACAGAAGTCTGATATAGCTGTCTCCTAAGAGGTGCTGCCAGTGCCCAACTAATACAAAAGTAGTGGCTCACAGCCATCCATTGGACTGAGTTCAAGGTTCCCAGTGATGTAGCTAGAAAAAGGACCCAAGGAGCTGAAAGGGTTTTCATTTCCATAGGAGGAACAACAATATAAATTAACTAGTACCCTCAGAGCTCCCAGGGACTAAACCACCAACCAAAGATTACACATGATGGGACTCATGGCAGAGGATGGACTTGTTGGTCATCAGTGGGAGGAGAGTCCCTCAGTCCAATGAAGGCTCTGTGCCCAGTTGTAGAGTAATGCCAGGGCCAGGAAGCAGGAGAGGGTGGGTTGGTCAGCAGGGGGAGGGGTGAGGTAATAAAGGTTATTTCCAGAGGGGAAACCAGGAAAGGCAGTATCATTTGAAATTTAAATAAAGAAAATATCTAATAAAAAATAATAAAAATATTACTTAAAATTTGGCAAAGGACTATATAGAGAATTTTCCAAATATTTAATAAAAATGCTGCCAGAGTTTCTAGTTTTCTCAACAGACTTATCAACTAGGGGAATACAAATAAACACTTTAAATTTTAATCTTACCTTAACCAGAATGGGTAAGAGGGGAGGGAGGGAAACATGCTGACATGTGTATATCTGGTGAAAGAGGCATAATTATTCAGTGCTGTTGGTAAGCACCAATGCAACCACCACTCTTGAAATCATTATGAGGACTACTCTAAGGGTGAAATAAATAAAACTTTGTCTAGCTATACAACTTCTGAACATCTACTCAAAGTGCCATAGATTCTACTATAAACAATAATGCTTATTGCTGTTCTAGTCACAATATCCAGGAAATGGCCAATATTGTTCTAGTCACAATATCCAGGAAACTCCAATGGCCAACTACTAATGGATAGTTAATAATAATGTGGTACATTTTCATAATGGAATGTTATTCAGCTGCTAAGAAGAATATAATTATGTATGTAATTATGAAATTTAGGATAAATGAATAGAGTTGAAAAAAAAACATGACCCATAATTGTTCCTTTCTGAAAGACCAGTAGGGACAAAAATGGAGAAGAGCTTGAGGAAAAGGTAGTCCAGTGACAGGCTCAAATTGGGATCCAGCTCAAGGGGAAGGCCCCAAGCCTGACACTATTACTGAGGCTACAGAGTGTTCACAAAAGGGACCTATCATGACTGCCCTTCCAAAGACCCAACAACCAGCTGAAAGAGTCAGATGCAGACATTTACACCCAACCAATGGACTGCTGAAACCTGTGGTTGAATTAGGGAGGGCTGGAAGAAGCTGAGTTGGAGGGCAATCCTGTAGGAGGACCAGCATTCATAATTATCCTGGATTCCTGAGATCTCTCAGATACTTTTCCACCTATCAGGCAGCATATGCCAGCTGATAGGAGGACCCTAACACATAGACTGCAGAGGACTACTGGGTCTGGACTCAGTCAGCTCAGTCAGAGAAGATGCACCTAACCCTCAAGAGACCGGAAGCCCCAGGGAGTGGGGAGGTCTGGTAGGGGTGGGTGAGGAGAACATTCTCGTGGATACAGAGCAGGGGCGTGGGGGTTGGAGGAGATATGGGATGCAGAACAGTCAGAGGATGGACTGGGAGAGGGATAAAATTTTGCCTGTAAAAAAAAATTAAATAAAGTTTAAGAAAAAAATAAAAGAAAAAAGAGAAATGTCTGGTACCCTACATGAGGTATACCAGACCCAGAAAGAAAACGTCATGTTTTCTCTCATATGTGGGTGGTAGCTTTGAAATATATAAAGAGACAGTTGTTTTTCATTTGGAGAACTTACAGAAGTTAAAAAAAAAAAACAAAGACAAAAAACAAAAACAAAACACAATAAAGGGTTCATATTGGTGAAGGAGCTAAAAGAAAAGGAGATAGAATTCAGTGGTATATTACAGTAAAGGAGAATAATGGACCAGGGATTGTTAAATGAGTTGGGTGGTGTAAAGAAGACAGGGTAGAAGAGGAAGAATGAAGAGGGATACCTAATTCTAAAGGTCTTGTGTGTGTGTGTGTGTGTGTGTGTGTGTGTGTGTGTGTGTGTGTGTGTG
>JADRCD010181739.1:20150-30637 GCA_019843815.1 Montemys delectorum
GTGTGTGTGTGTGTGTGTGTGTGTGTGTGTGTGTGTGTGTGTGTGTGGTGTGCCCGCGCATACAAAAACTTAAATGGAATAACACCATAATGGTTACCATGCTTGAACAGGTTAAAAAAAAACAAGAGAAAGAAAGAGAGAGAGACAGAGACAGACAGAGATAGAGACAGAGAGAAAACAGTTCTAGGATTGGGTTAACCACTCTAGAGTTATTGATCAGTAGGGTCTCTTACATAAACCTTTTAAGCTCTTGACACTGCCCTTAAGTGTCCTCCAGAACTTGATGGTAAGACCTTGTTGCTATAAACCAGCATACTTGAGTCATAGAGCAGGAAAAATCAAGGTGGTATTGACATGGAAGCTTCATTCCTACTTGCTACCTTCCATAGCTCTGGAAGGACCTATACACAAGACCATAGTGATCATCAATATTCCCCAGCACAGGAGACGGAATGATCCAATGATGACTGGCTTTGAAAAACATGTCTCCTGGTACAGTAACAGAACAAATGTTAGGGGAGCAACCATCTATATGCTGATCAGATTTAAGGCCCACTCTGTAAATGAAACTGTCATTGGGGCCAAGAACTTGAGACTAGATAGATCATAAACCCTATAAAAGACCCTACTAATGGTTTATTAATTATTAATCATATTAAGTTAGTGTTGTGGCCACATATTACTGGGTACCTCCACCCTCTTCAGAGAAGCTTCCTCTTATAGTAGATAATGACTAACCCAGGGACTAACTGATTAATAAAATGCAGAGAACAAGAGGCTGGAGACATTTAGATCATACTTCTGCCCCCAAGTCTTTGGATTTCCTGAGGAAATGGCGACAATAAAATTATAAGAGCCAGAAGCAGTAGATGACTCCTAGGAAACAAATGTTTTCCTGACAAAGCAGGGCAATTGCGCAAATGAAATTGTAGCTGCTATGACAGCATGCACAAAACTTGTGCAAGTCCAGACCAGACATGTAAGATGTAGGTGAAAGTGGACATGAAGTCCAGCCCCTAGTTAAGGAGCTGTTACACTCCCGTGGTTGGCCAACACCTTAATGTATTCCAGTAACACAAATTGGACTCAGTGAGCTTACAAATAAAGAGAAAAGTCTACCACATTCATGAAATAAAACACAAATTATTTACTTATAATTTTTGTTACACTCAATTATGAGTGTGTCTATTAATGCAGATAATTCTCTCCTTCCCCCATAGTGGCCTGAGGGTGCTATCCTGTTTGTCAGCTTTAACTGTGAAGGATTTTACACAGTGATGAATCTGGCTGACTCACCATGAATAATTAGTGTACTCCTTATGCACTTCTACATGTCCTACTCTGAACTGGAGTTTTGTGATAAGTTTTGGACCAACTGGGAGAAATCCTAAGGCATGACTGAGTTCTTTGACCTTTAGGATGGGTGCTTTTGTAGTAGTTTCAGACAGGAAATCTGGAACTCTGTAGTGGAGACTTCCCTATTCTTATCATAGTTTTATAATATGATCAGAGTGGAGATTACTTACCTACGACTTACATTTATTTAGATTTAAGGGGACCCATAACCAAACACTAGGTGGATTAAGGGGAAACCCCACAAAAGAGGGATAGGGCTGTAGGAGCCAGAGAGGCCAAGGACACCAAGAGAACACAGCCCACAGAATCAACTAATGAGAGCTCATAGGGGCTCACAGAGAGTGAAGCGACAATCATGGACCTTATATGCATCTGAGCTATTTCCTCCTTGGCATATATGCTATACTTGTATAGCTTGGTATTCTTGTGTGACTCCTAACAGTGAGATTAGAAGGTTGTTCTGACTCTTTTGTCTGCTCTTGGGACTTTCTTTTTCCTACCGGATTGCCTTATCTAGTCTTGATATGAAGGTTTTTGTCCAGTCTTATTGTAACTTGTTATACTGCATTCAGTTGATATCCCTAAAGGCCTGCTCTTTTCTGAAGGGAAAAAGAGGAGGAGAGGATATAGATGGAAGGAGAGGTGAGGAAGTCTAGGAAAAGTGGCAACTGTGGTCAGGATGTAATAATACATGAGGATAACAAAGTAGATTATTGATAGATAATAGATATAGATGATAGATAGATAGATCGTAGATGGTAGATACCATCCATGCTCACTGTCCTACAGTCAAACTCCAGTACAGTTTGTTGACATACACATAATAGCCATAACTTAATACAGAGAAAGACAAATAGAGAGTTAGTAATATGATGGTCTAAAGACAATGACAGTTTGGTAACAAAAACAAAAAAGTCTTCATGTGTGTGATTTCTAAATGTCATTCGCTGAAAGCCAATCTAATTATTTTTAGTATGTAATAGTGGACTAATGGATTGTATTTACAGATGTACTTAAGTAAATTAATGAATGCATATTTTATAATCTTAATAATCCACTATATAAACAAAGAAATGAAGTACATTGCACAATTTTCTCCATGAACTCCTCTGAGAGTTTTCTCCCCAGGAACTCTGTCAATTGCATCACCTCTTATCTGATATTCTATAGAAAAACAAAATGATTTGAAGGCTAAATTTCTAAAAATACTTAATTCTTCTTGGAATAATGGAATTCAAGTTTTAATGAAAACCTAAAATTAATAGAAAGCACAATCTTTTCTCCATAAAATAGATTTAAAAATTAATGAGCACTGAATGGTATGATTTTTTTCTAATTGTTTGGTATTCTTTATTCACTTTACATCGAGATTACAGACCCCCTCCATCCTTTTCTCCCAGTACACCCTTAAGATCCCTTCTCCCACTACTCTATGTCTTCCTCAGAGAATGGGAGCCCTTTTTGGGTACCACACCACCCTGAGGTATCCAGTCCCCGCAGGACTAGGAACATTCTCTCCCACTGAGGCCCAACCAGGTAGTCCAGGTAGGGGCAACAGAATTGAACCAGCCCATTGCACTTGTTAGGGGGCCTGCATGAAGACCAAGCTGCATATTTGCTATAAATGTGTAGGGAGTGTAGTTTCAGCTCCTGCATTCTCTGTGGTTGGTGACCCAAGTTAGTTGATTCTGTAGGTCTTGCTGTGGTGTCCTTGACTCTCTGGCCTGCTCACTTCAACCCCAACAAGACTCCCGGGGCTTTACCTAATGTTTGGCTGTGAGTCTCTGCATCTGTCTTCATCCACTGCTACATGAAGTCGGGAGACAGTTATGGTAGGTTCCAATTTGCAAGCATAGCAGAGTATCATTAATACTGTCAGGGATTGGTTCTCTCACATGGGATGAGTCTTAAGTTGGGAAAGTCATTGGTTAGTTGTTCCTCAGTCTTTGCTCCATTTTTATCCATTTTATTGCTGCAGGTTTTGTGGCTAGATTGATGTCCCACTTTCTCCTCTGGGAATCCTGCCTGGTTACAGAAAGTGGCCACTTCAGTCTCTATATCCCCCTCTGGGAAGATTCACAGCTAAGGTCAACCCCATATACTCCCCATATCCTCTCCTGTTCCAGGCCTCCATCGAAACACTAGAGATGCCCCCCAACCTATTTTTATTCTTATTCCCATCCTTTGACTGCCAAGCTCCGCACACCTGATTGCCACTCCTGTCTCACCCCTCTCTTACTGCTTCTCCTACCCAGTTCTTTCTCTCTACCCACCAGCAATGACTATTTGGTTTCCCTTCTCAGTCAGATTTGTGAATCCTTCCTTGGTATTTCCTTATTACCTAGGGTTTTTTGGAGGGGGGGCTGTGGATTGTAGCACGTTTATCCTGAACTTTATGGCTAATGTCCACTTAAAAGTGACCACATACCATACATGTCTTTCTGGATGTAGGCTACCTCAATCAGGATGAAATTCTCAAGTTCCATACATTTGCCTGGAAATTCATGTCTTTGTTTTTTGATAGCCAAGTAGTATATAGATGCACCATATAATATAGATGCACCATGTATCCATTATATAGATGCAACACATTTTCTTCATCCTTTCTTCTAGTTGAGGGACATCTAGAGTGTTTCCAGTTTTTGGCTATTACAAATAAAGCTGCTATGAACATAACTGAGCAAGTGTCCTTTTGTATCCTAGGGCATCTTTTGGGTATACACCCAGGAATAGGATAGCTGGCTCTTGAGGTAGGCCTATTCCCAGTTTTCTGAGAAACTGCCACATTGATTTCCAAAGTGGTTGTACTAGTTTTGTAATAAGAAGAATGGGATACCATAGTATCACAGTTGTGAATATAGCATGCATTCAATAAGTGTAACATATAAGTGATTAAGATGAATTTTGGTGATGATATTATGCAGATTTTAAATTTTTCTTATTTACTGGTGTTACTAGTAAGACATAATAGAATAGATAGATTGAGATATAAAAATATGTTCAAATCATAAGGCTTTTGTCAAGTGAGGAAGCATTCATGTCAGCCCACATTTTGCTCACAGGAGTTCTAAGAGGAAGAGAATCAGGCAGGTTTTAGTGTGTGTGGGACAGGCATGTATACACATGCACTAGAATGTGCATATGCAGACAAAAGTAAAAAGACAACCAACAATAACATTCTTCATATTCTATCCAAATTGTTGTCAATGTTGTTTCTTTGCTAGAAGAAGCAAGTAGTCTTATGATGAAGATATTCAAGCAGTATTTGGCAGAAAGACAAGCAGCAAGGCATCAATGGAAGCTTCCTCCCAATAGTCAGGTAGGTGACCAATTTTGGTAATGAATATTCCAACCCTTTGTGAAGCCTTCACTTGACCATGTCACTGTTAAACATCTCTGCAGAGATGCAATGAAACATTCTAAGCTAGTTTTAAGCATATATATATATATATATATATATATATATATGTGTGTGTGTGTGTGTGTGTGTGTGTGTGTGTGTGTGTACATTGTGTTCAGTATGGGATAAATGCCTATCAGTGTATCCAAATCCTTGTGTAATTTTTACCACTATAAAAATTTAGAATATTTAGTATTTTATGAATAAACAGATATCAATCAATACTTTCAAAAAATTGATAAGCTTCAGGTTCAGGGAAAGACTATCAAAAATAAACACAAACATATAGGAAATATAAGCAACACTGACTCTCTAACTCCACAACTACCCAACCTCTGCACTAACACACACATGTGTAGGCCACCCTCATACACAGTGCATACCTCTCACACAATACTACTATTACTACTTCTACTACCATTGTCACCACCTCTATCTATAGTAAAGTGCTCAACATGGAACACAGCTGCATTTGCAGCAGAACCACAAACATCATAATCTCTATCTCACAATTGCCCTGTGCCATAATTTTTGTTTATTTGTTTGTTTGTTTTTTTCGAGACAGGATTTCTCTGTATAGCCCTGACTGTCCTGGAACTCACTCTGTAGACCAGGCTGGCCTAGAACTCAGAAATCTGCCTGCCTCTGCCTCCCAAGTGCTGGGATTAAAGGCATGTGCCACCACTGCCCGGCTCATAATTTTTTAATTCAACTTTCTATGAAATGAGTTGGAAAACCATATTAAAAGTTAACCCTATCATATAGCTGTGTCTATAAAAATTGCTGAATTAAAATTCTTGGACTCATATGCTCCCTCACACTTTAATTTTTTGGGGTTTATCTGTTATGTTTAACTATTTACTTTAATCCAGATGATCAATTGTGCTATTACAAATTATCAAGTAAATCAATTGCCTAACATAAATTTGTCAATTTTTATTTGTTTATGTTACTCAAAAGGACATAAGTGCATATACACTGACAATATATCTTTCTGCTTAAAGTATTTGTGGAAATAAGAAAAATAATATCTTCATATATAGGCTTTTTATTAATTCAAATGCAGCAGACTAAAACAGACCATTACTGGTCAAAATAGTAAGTAAATGGTAATGTGAAATTTGGAGCATAATTTTTGTTGTTGTTTTGTTTCTTAATTAATTCTTTGAGAATTTCATGTATGTATTTTGACCATATTCAACCCTATTTGTCTACCTAACTCCTTCCATACCTATCCTCTTCCACATTATACAACACAAAATAATGCCCTTCTTTTTATTTAAAAAGCAGACTCCAATTTGCATTGCCCATATAGTCTTAGATCCATTAGAGACATCTCTTGGAGAGGGTAGACAATCTGAGAGCCAAAACTTTAAAGAAAACTAAGTCTCCTTTCTCCAGATATTAGAAATTGTCCTTAGCTACTCAATGAACTCCTTCCTACTCTGATGGATAACACATTTTAAATTTTATCTTTTATTTTTAAACCTATAATGCACAGGGTATTTTTTGTATCTGAATTCTGAGATTTATAGATTTGAAATAATTTTCAAATTTTATTTGTGCGATCTTCTATCTATACCATGCTGCTGTTTGTATGGTGTTTTATTTTGTTTCAAACCTCATCTTTAGAAAATGATCAACATTTAGATTTAAATTGTTTTCATTCATGAAACATTTGTATTTATTAGACCAAAGTTTGTGCCAATCAGTGTAGAACATTCTCTTCTTTTGCTCTTAAATTTATTGCAGGCAGTTGCCATTACATATTTCAAGTGACCATATTATATTCAGAGTGCTGTCAGTTGCTAAGAACACCTTATAAATTACTAGCTTGTTTATGTGTCTTCTGTTTCTCACTTCTATCATGTCTTATTAGAAAATAGTACATGGGGATTCTGAAATCTTTTTCCCACCTAGATTTTATGTGATCATACCAGGAACCATATGAAGCTGAACTTGAAAGAAACAAATGAAAAGATAGTACACCATCATTTTGTAACTTGAAGAGGCAATTCGAACAAATTTACAATAAAAAGAAAACAATCCTGGAATGAGAGCAAAGAGGTGACACCTATTTTCAGTAAGGTTTTTATTCTTTGAGAAGTTCATAATATATTTTAATATTTATCCCTCTCTCACAACTCTTCACGCTCTCTCCTACTCTCCCTAACTCTCAACTTCATGTTTTATTTTCAATAAAATAACAATTGCTACAAAACATATTGTGTCTAGTTTATACCAAGGGCTTTCTCTAGAGTGTGTTCCATACACCAGGTGTCACACCATTAAAGGATTCACTCTCCCAACATCATTTGAGTGTCAGTATTTCCTCTGGTATGGATGTGGCTTCATTCCCCCCATTCTGAGATTTTATTTAGATTGGGTTAGTATATTCCTTGCACACACTTGTCACAATCTATGTGTACTTGCCCTGTTGTACATGAAAACTGTTTTCTTGAAGCCATCCACCAACTTTGTCTGTTGCAATCTTTCTGATCCCTGTTCTGTATAGATCATTAATTCTTGAGGGGAAGAATATGATATAGATATCTCTTTAGGACTAAGCATTTTTGAGATCTCTTATTCTCTGATCATAGACCAGTTGACAGGTCTCTGTGTTGATTACCATTTACTTCAAGGAGTTTCTCTGATGAAGGTTTAGAGATGCACTGACCTCTTAGGTTTAGCATTATTATTCTTCCAGCCAAAGCGAGATAGGGAGAGTCAATTGTAAGATTTTCTTTTGTGATTTGTAATGTATTAAGAGAGACATGGATACACACATGCAGATGCATTTAGTCCCAGGGTAATGTTCATTTATCCTGAGATGTGCTTTTCCCTTGCTGTTATTTTCTGCTTCTTTTCCAAGAACTTAGAGGACATGAAGGGAGGGGACAAGAACACAGAGGCATGATCTGACTCAGAGGTCATGGAAGAATAATGCTACTACCAGCTTATTCCAAATGGTTTGCTCAGGCCACTTTCTTATAGAACTTAGGACCGCCAAGCCAGGGATGGTGCTACCCATAATGGGCTAGGACATCCAACATCAATCATTAATTAAGAAAATGTCCTACACACTTGCTAACAGCTTGGTCTTATGGGGGAGGAATTTTTTCCAATTTGGCATCCTTTCTCTCTGATGACTTTTGCTCATTTCAAGTTGACAAACCTAGCTAGCTAACACAGATTGACATATCATGTATATAAATTTACATTCTACATATGCAATATTCAAGTTTAACTGGAAGCAGTGTATTTTTTTTTGTTCATAAATAAAAAAAAATTTAACCCAAGAAAAATAATGTGTCCTGTAAAGAAATGGTGAACACTGATTTTTGCAAATAATATAAGCAAATAGAAATACAAGGACTGAAAATGGCCTGCTGAACCACAACCACATTAATAGAGAAGATAGTAAAATACAGGTGATATGAAAGAAGGGAGGGTATAGTTGGGTTAAAGGTTTAAGTGGGGAAGGATATAGACGTTTGTGAGGGAGGGAAGGAGTTAATCAAAACTCCTTGTTTGAATGTATGAAAAAGCCTATGGAAACCTACTATACTTTTTAGTTTAAGTTTGAGATTTTATAAGAGTTAAAATAAAAAAATCTTACAGGCTGCTCCCAGGAAATATGGGTCATTAAAGAAAATTACAGTGTCAGGCTTAGGATACTTCCCTATGAGTTATGGTTGAGATGGTCATAAAAGTCTTTAAGAAAGAATAGGTTGTTTCCACACAGTAAGACTCAGTTATTGAAGCCATCTCATGCCGTTGCTGTAAGTGCATGTAGTGACATCCATCTGACATTTGGCACAGATGACAAAACATGTCTGGAGAAGAGACAGCATCTTCAACAAGTGCTCTTGAGAAATCGGAATGTCCACATGTGGAAGGCCTTAGTTAGACCAACATCTGTCACTGTGCACAAAAGTTAACTCTCAAAGAGTCACAGACCTCAATGGGAAATGGGAAACACTGACAGTTCTAGAATAAAACACAGGCAGAGTCTTCCATGAGACAAGTGTAAGAAAGGACTTTCTGAACAGGACTGCATTTGCCCAGGGCTTGAAGCCATCAATTGACAAGTGAGATGTCATAAAAATAAAAAGCTTCTGTACAGCAAAGAAAACAAGCAAGTGAAAAGAGCCCAAAGAGTAGGAGAAATGCTTTCTCACATAGATATTGGACAGAAGAAGAAAAACCAAGAATATATATATTCTGGCCACTGGATGGCCTTTTCTTCAATCTCTGCCCCATTTTTTGTCCTTAGTTTCTTTAAGACAGGAACAATTCTGGGTCAAAAATTTTGAAGGTGGGTTGGTGCCACTGTTCCTCCACTGGGGGGCCCTATCTACCCAATCCTTTTTTTTTAAAAAAAAAAAAGAAAATAATAGAAGTATCAAAATCTGCTAAACTTATAACATAAACCCATGGGGTATATTAAATCACTTCATCCCCATTTTGACACTTGTTGGCAACTTTGAATGTAGCCTTGATTCTGAGCACACATTTGTACTTTGCCCTATGTAAATCTCACAGCCTACTTCCCATGAATGCTTCCTGAAACCACTTCAGCTCAAATTTGAGGTTATTCTTGCCAGGAAGCACAATGTCTCTCTCTCTCTCTCTCTCTCTCTCTCTCTCTCTCTCTCTCTCTCTCTCTCTCTCTGTCTCTCTCTGTCTCTCTCTCTCTCTCTATCTCTCTCTCTGTGTGTGTGTGTGTGTGTGTGTGTGTGTGTATGTGTGTGTGTGTGTGTTTATTGTACTTACAACATTTCTGCTCTCATATACATATGATTTAATAATGGGAAAAATTTTTTAAATTTTGTACCATCATTATTCAGTATGCAAACACCAAAATCATATCTCACAGAAATGTTTTCCATAGAATGTTTGATTTAAAGAATTTCCAAAGCCCTTGGTTTGAGTTTTATAAAATAATGCCATGAACACATGTCATGATATATGGATATATGGATTAGTGCAAGTGAGGAAAACTGGCTTTAAGAGATTCTCAAGTAACCCCAGTGCCTCTAAGATATTTCCAAAACAGAAAATTCCATATACAACAAACATTTATTTTATTTCAATAATTATGGGAAAATGTGCAAAGTTTAGTTAGTTTTATTAGTTAAGAACTGTGACATGTCTACCCAGAGTTTAAAATAGGATAAAAAAGTGATATTATGTTTTAAAGATAAGAATTTCTCTAGAAGAGATATAAAGACCATGAATTCTGTTGTTACATTATTATGTTAACCTGAAAAACAATGTGGACTTAAGGAATTTATTTGAAAGATTAGTTCAACCAGAATAGCCTGCAGGTTGGGAGAGAACATTTCAATGATAAGAGCACTGTAGCCATAAGTTGAACAAGTATGTGAAGTATTCAGTAGAAAGATGTTTTATGACTCTCGTCCTACCACAGGCAGAGAAGATTAACAAGTCAGAAAGGAGGTGCATGACAGAATCTGACAAAACTTTAGTGAAGCATTGCATTTTCATTCCAACAACACTAAAAGAAGATAGAGACATGAAGGGAATGCCAGCTCTAACTACAAAACTAACAGGAAGCAACAATTACTTTTCATTACTATCTATTAACATCAATGGACTCAATTCACCAATAAAAAGACATAGATTGGGTACATAAACAGGACCCAACATTTTGCTGCATAAAAGGAAACCCACCTCAGTGACAAAGACAGACACTACCTCAGAATAA
>JADRCD010181740.1:0-13595 GCA_019843815.1 Montemys delectorum
AAAAAAAAAAAAAAAAAAAAAAAACACAGAAAGAAAATTACTTCATCTTTACCTCCCAAGCATTTACCTACTCAAACACAACAATGCTCTACCTCACTTGAAAATCACATTAGACATCCCTTAAAAAGAATCCTGCACTCTAGCACCCCTTCCAAGCAGGCCAATGAAATCGATATTTTATCAAGTATTTATGACACATCAACAGTACTTTCAAAGAATTTCTACAGTATTCTAAACATGCTTCTCTTTTTAGCTTCCTTTGTCACACTGTAAGATATCAGATATGAAACATTACTAATTAAAACCATTCATGGGAAAGAAGTTTGGCTCAAGTTACTAAAGAAAATTCTAATTCAGTACAAACAAACACATACACACACACACACACACACACACACACACACACACACACACACATACACACACACTCAAACCTTGACAAGTATGATCTGAGAATCAAAAGAGTGACTACTCTGAACTCATTGACCAAAAAACATCACTGGCATGCTTGTCTTTTCTTTGTTGATCTCACTTCTTTGTATCCCCTCTTCTAGGTTACTACTTTAGCAAGCACATGTTGAAAAAATGACTTGATCCCCTCATAAGTCTAAGTATATGATAATGGCATCAATACTTTGTGAGGTAGAAGAATTCTCATTGAATGAACAACCACTGACGTGTCAGATACTCAGGTCATAGATACTTCTTAGAGAGACCTGAAGAAGGCATGTCCTTCCATGGTAGACCAGAACTAGGCAATAATACAGGACACATTAAATAAAAACAATCCCTCAGGATAATGACTACTATTTAAGATTTTATGGGGAGACTGAATCACCTGTGGTGGCTTTGAAGAGAGTAGCACCCAATGGTTCATATTTGAATATTTGGATGGAACTATCTGGTAAGAATTAGGAGGTATGGCCTTGTTACATGAGGTATGTCTCTGAGGCTGGGTTTTGAGATTTCAAAGTCCTAATGTCCTAACCCAATGTCTTCCTCTCTGCCTCATGCTGGTAGAGCAGATGTAGGCTCTCCTCTACTGTACCAGTGCCATGCCTGCCTACTCCTGCCCTGCTCCCAATATGAGCAAACCCTCTGACACTGAAAGCCAAAGAAACCTCTTCTCCTTAAGGTATCTTGCTCTCTTCTCCTTTAAGGTATCTTGTTCATGACATTTTTATCATGGCAATAGAAATATAACTAAGACAACTTCTGTACCCCAAACCATAATTTCATCTGAGGCATTTACTAGGCCTAAAAGTGAGGCTCAGTCCTTTTATTGCATATATTACATTTAAACTAAAAGTATTTGTTACCTTGCATTAGGATGAAGCCTAAATATAGATGAGTTCCATTTAAAAAAAAAGAAGCATCAAAGGAAGAATAGTCATGGTCAAACAAAATCACAGCGCCTGTACAGACCTGACGGTTAAATACCTTAGGAATTTTTTTTTTGTCATTCCTTCTTTAATATAGATGAACAAATATTCCATATTTCAAGTGAAGAAACGAGAAAATTCTGCCCAAGTATAAGGTAATGAACAAGATAGAAACTAGAAATTAACTCTCATTATACTAATTTTCTTAGAGCAATTGTTTAAAGTGAATTACTTGGGACGACCAACACCCTTTGTACAAACTTCTTTCTAACCTACTTACCTTTTTCTTTTTATTTATTTACTTTAAATCCCAATCACTGATTGCCATCCCTCCTCTTTTTCCAGTCCTTCCCTCTCACCTCTGCTTTCAGCCCCCATCCACCCCTCCTCCCCTTCTCCTTAGAACAGCCTTCCTCTGAATATCAACCAACCTTGGTATTTCACGTTACAGTTGGGCTAAGCTCATCTTCTTCTACTGAGGCTAGAAGAAGCAACCCAGTTAGGAGAAAGGGATCCAAAAGCAGGCAATGCAGTCAGAGACAGGTCCTCTTTCTGCTGTTAGGAGTCCCTCTTGAAGACCTAACTGCACAACTCTTACATACGTGCAGAGGGCCTACATCAGTTCTATGTATGCTCTCTGCTTGGCAGTTCAGTTGCTATAAGCCCCTATGGGCCCAGATGAGTTGATTCTGTATAACCTACTGATCTTAAACCTTTAAAAACCTAATGGTTGGGGCTGGTGAGATGGCTCAGCGGGCAAGAGCACTGACTGCTCTTCCGAAGGTTGTGAGTTCAAATCCCAACAACCACATGGTGGCTTACAACCACCCGTAATGAAATCTCATGCCCTCTTCTGGTGGTCCAAAGACAGCTACAGTGTACCCATTTATAATAATGAATAAATCTTTTTAAAAAAAAGAAACCTAATGGTCTACAAATAGAATTTTATTTTCCTCACTGAAGGTTACCTTTAGTGCAGAAGTTATTTTGAACAGAAACACTAAAATAGTACTCATCCAAAAGGAATATAGATGACCTTGAATCTAACCAAAATATTATATAGTAAAGATTTGTTATATTGCACATCATAGTTTTATTAATGTTTAGTTAAGATTACAGTTTAGTTAAGAAACACCAAAAGGCCAAGCATGGTTGTGCACACCTTCAGTCCCAGCACTCAAGAGTCAAGAGGCGGGCAGATTTCTGTTGAGAGTCATGCCAACCTGGTACACAAAGGTCCTCTAGACAGTCAGGGCTACATCAAAAACGAGTGCCCTACTGTGAGTGGTAGTGCACAGCCTTAATTACAGGGAAGGTGCAAAACCTAGACTTCAAGGCATTCTCAGCAGGAGTTCAAAGCCAGCCTAGGTTTGACCTGCTCACAGAAGCCAACATAAAAACTGTTGATGCCAAAAGTGAAAAGATAAGTTTTAAGCACTGTCAAATATTACTTATTTGGAAATGTTTTATGACATTTTTCCATTTTCAGCTCAATAAGTTCAAAACTTAACTCCTAGAAATATTCATTTATCTTACTCTTGAATCAAACCTTCTCCTTTTTGTATCAAGTAACAACAGCCAAAACTTCCCTGTGATAAATCCGTCATCTCAAGCAAATCTAATCACCTCTGATCTTTATGTCTCTATAAAATCTCCAGATTTGAAAAAAAAAAATTATCCTTTGTCTTCAATCTACTTTGGTTTTGTAGAAGACAATAGGAAACCATGCTGCTCCAGAGTCGCCTTCTCCACCTCTGCGGACTCTCACCCTCCTTTGGTGTCATTTCTCACACCTGTAGATATTTTACATGCTACTCATATTTCATATTTGGTTTTCATCTACTTACTAACTATATTACGTTTACTTTAATCTCCTCCTAGAGATTAACGCATCCAAAGCGATTTCCCTCAAGTGGAAGAGAAAAAAAAAAAAAAAAAAAACTCAGCAAACAAAGCATGTAAGCCTTTCAATTTCCTCAAAATTCATCTCAAACGAAACTACAGGGCTGACATCAGTTGACAAAATGAGTTTTGTGCTTCTCAAGTTGTTTTGTGTTAAGGGTTTTGGTGGGTGTTGTTGTTGCTGTTGTGCAACAGCATCTCAAGTATTCCAGGGTGCTCCACAAATTGCTCAGGAGCCTGAAGATGACCTTGAACTTCTGATCTGCTGGCTCTACCTCCCAGAGCTCAGATTACAGGTGTGGCACCATGCCCAGTTTCTGACCTGCTGGGAACGGCACTCCACTAGGGCTGCTATGGCATGGCATTAAAAAGCAGTTACTGATGAGTTCCATCCCAGCGCCCGGACTTAGGGATTTCGTTACTTATGAACATACGGTGGCCTCAGGCTTCTAATTTACTTACTAGTGCTTTCAACACATTTGTTTCTCTTTGCCACTTAAATCCCCAGTGTTTTCTTTTTCTATAGTTCTCACAGTTAGACAAATAATTCAGATTTTCATTCCATGTTTGCTTACTTCTGAAAGTGAATTAACTTATTTGGTCAAAGAAGCTATGATTTTGTTCTAAATGATGCTTGGTTTCCTGAATTAAGGAAGAAGGGATGAGAACTCAGCCCAGTTGGTAGAGTGCTAGCGAATCATGCAAGAAGCTCTTATTCTCTGACCAAACACAGAATCCCTCCCAAATAGTGGCCTATGCCTGTATCCCATAATTCCTGGAGGTGAACATAAGTGAGTCAGAATTCCAAGGTCATCCTTGATTATACACTGTTCAAGGCTAGCCTGAGCCACATGACACTCTGTCTGGGAAGAAAAAATTGTTTAAATTTAGAGGAAAAGAAAGGAGCCCTCAAATAATCCAATATCTAATATACTATGAATAACAAATATAATGTCTTAAAACAAACAAATAAACCAAAGATTAAATATAGGATTTGTTTTTAGGAATTATTGATTATGAAATCACTATAAAATCACTACATTGTTTGATGTAAAGTTGTAGACAGTAACAAAGAAAGGGTTTTGAGTGCAACATTCATTCTGTGTTTCAATACACGGCTTCCTACAGATGTATAATGCAATTTCAGTCCTGTATTCTATGTGCATTAAATGTAAGCTCTCTATCTTTCTGCCTCTGCTTTGCGCATCCATCATTTTTCTTTTTGAGGAAAACCGCCCATAAAATTCAAAAGAACAGGTAACTATTAGCTAAGCATTATTATACACACACACACACACACACACACACACACACACACACACACACACACACACATAACACATTGACTGTTTGAAGAGAAATTGACACCAGGCAGTAGTGGCACATGTCTTTGATCCCAGCACTTGGGAGGCAGAGGAAAGCAGATTTCTAAGTTCGAGGCCACCCTGGTCTACAGAGTGAATTCCAAGACAGCCAGGGCTATACAGAGAAACCCTGTCTCGAAAAACAAAACAAAACATCCCCGTCCCCCCACCAAAAAAAAACAAAAAAGGAGAAAAATTAACAAAACACTCTGCAAAAATCAGTGTGGTACTACTAAAACTTAGAATTAGGAAGCCTTTCTGGTACAGTGTTTACACTTCTAGCACTGGTTTGTACTGTTAGGCTAGTATATGTCTATATATGTTTGTGTGTGTGTGTGTGTGTGTGTGTGTGTGTGTGTGTGTGTGTATTTATGTATGTATTACAAAATGGGTATAATAAACATCCCATTCTGAAATTTAAAACCAAAATCTTGATTCCCACTCCTAACTCCATTCTACTGCATCTTAGATATTCTGGAACATGGTCCCAGGTGGTCCAAGGAAATGAAAAGGGTTCAGCCTGACTGACCTCCAGCTCCCCATGTTCATTTCATAGCACATTTCTCTCTTGGTATGACTGTGCTGGCCACAACCAACAATTCCTAAAACCTTCTAGGCCCTCAAGTTTGTCTCTAACTTGAAAAATATCTCTGAAGATTGTTCCCTCCTTATCTAGCTATCACCACTGTAGCCTTCCCTGCAACCCACTTATAAATAGACTTTTAGTTATCTTGTTTATTTGCTAATTATGTATTCTTCCTCAAATAACAAATGAAATAAAATGTTTTACTATTGTTTTCTCAGATCTTGGTATTGGAGACATGTGGCACTGTGCCCAGCATTGTTCACTGCATGTCAATAATATTTATTATAGATATGACACAGCAACATAAGGTAAGCTAAATTTTCCTATTTCAGTGGACTGCTAAGTCTAATTTACTAAAATATTGAAAGATATCGACAAGAGCAACAAGAATTTTGGGCAAGCTTGCATACTACACAACATTTACGAAGAGTTTCTGCTCTCGCTTCAGTAATATCTCAGGTTCAGCTGTGAGCCAAGTCTTTCCATGCCCCAGAAACACCTTAATTGGTAGCTCTTCTCCTGTGGCATATCAAGAGTTCACAGTGACTGTAACTCAGGATGGGTACCACAGGAGATAGACTCTAATGGCCACAGGGATAGAGGCCAAGGTTTTGTAGAAAAGGTACTTAGGTTTTACCTGGTAAAAGCTGAGACTTGCCAACAAAGTTTCTTTTCTTTAAGTACAAGAGAGTTATCCAGACATGGTTCCACTCCATTCAATCCCAGTGCTCAGAAGCATTTTTAGAACAGCCAGGGTTACTCAGAGAAACCCATCTCAAACAACAACAACAATAACAACAACAAACAAAGGAACCGAAATGAAACGAGAATCATCTTCTCCAGAGATGAGCACACCAATAATCTTATACCTAGTGACCAAGTCTGAAAACTCACATACAAGTAATGCTATACGGACTGAGGTTCTGCTTAGGAACATATATGTATGTTCATGTATACATCTGGATGTAACAACAAATAACAATAATAGTAATAAAAATGCCATGAAGTTAGAAGAGAAAAAGATGGTGTATCTGGGAAGTTTTGAAAGGAGGTAATAGAAGGGGAAAATGTTATAATTCTATTACAAAAAATTAAAACACACAGGCACACACATGTTAACAGCCCAACAAAGAAGACAGACACGTGGTTAACTGCAGCAGGAAGGCCCTAAACACGGCAAACACAAATAAATACATTTACCCTATCACAGAGTCAGTAGGATGTGTTCTGCAGTGGCAAGTTGGTTTGAATGTTCTGTACTGTTTAGATTTCAAGGTGTAACAGCACAGTCTATGCTGCAATGTGTGCCTTGTTCCTAAAACTATCCCCAGTGAAATTATGCAGTCGATCTTATGCAACATTGCCCAATGTCAGATAAAGAATCAGCTTAAGAACTCAGTGTACTGACAGTATCTTCTCCTATCCTATATATTTGACAATTTTTGTATTTTAAGTGCATCCTCTCTTCTTCTATATACTTGTGTTTCCCATTTTTATGTCTAGATGAAATATGCTTATACAATAAGTACACTCTTAAAACCAAGTGCATAACACAAATCTTTCTATTGGGAATGACGTCTTATTTCTTATTAACATGCAATTGGGAAGTCACTCAGTCTTGGGAAATATTAACATGCTAATATTATTTTTAAATGTTTATATATGCATATTTTGTCTGTATGTGTGTATGTGTATGACATGCATGCCCAGTGCCCATGGAAACTGGAAGAGGCCATCAGATTGACTGAAATTGGAGTTACCGATGATGATTATACTCTACTGTGTGGATCCCGGGAACCAAACTTGGGTCTTCAGTAAGAGCAGAAAATGCTCTGAACCACTGAACCTGTTTTAATATTACTTTTATGTTTACACAAAAAATTAAAATATTAACTTTAAAAGAAATGTCAGGGCTGGCGATATGGCTAGATGGTTAAAATATATAACTGCTCTTCCAGAGGACCAGGCTTTAATTATTAGTAGTAACAGGTCAGCTCACAAACATCTGTATCTCCAGGGAATCCAATATGCAAACATGAAGCAAAACACCAATATATAAAAAACTAATTTTTCAAAAATTAAGAAAAGAATGCCTATACTGCAATATCCCAATTTCTCCTTCCTCTCTCAAGGCCTTTTCTCAGTTGCTTAATCCCCAAAGGCTTCTCAATATTTGTTATTGCCAATCCCAGAAAGGACATAAAACTGTTCAGGTGAACTTCCACAATTCATAAGCAGGTTCCTCTAACTCTAGTGTAACTGTTTTTACTATTTAAAAATGATTGTTTAGTCAAAAGGTCCATTAAATTTTCTCCCAAGCCTTTGAACAATGGGCTTTGTTTACTCGAGGTAACATGGTCTCTAGGTCACTCTGAAGGTGTAAGTTCAAACTAGTACCAAAAGAAACTCTGGACTTCATCCTGAAAGAAAATGCCCTCACGGTCCAACTCACCTGTCTTGCCTTAATCCAGGAATGTGCAAGCCCAGCACACAGAGCTGTAATCACTGCAAATAACAAGAGTACAAAAGAAAACCTTCGAGTCTCAGAATCTCTGGGAGCAAGCAGGATGAGTTCCTTTCTATTTGAAAGGGGACCATGCACAGTATGGGATGAGAGAAGCAGAGAATCGGAGACCTAGAAAGCCGCTGAGGTAACAAATACCATACAGTCTATCTCTCCGATCTCCAACCTTACACAATTCACACAAAGCAGCAGGAGAGACGTTAGACCCGACCTTACTGTACATTGTCAACAGACCTCTTTCTACGTAACCATGGGGATTAACGCAAACAAAAACCTGACAGAGACCTTACCTTCAAAAACGGATCCCAGTTCATATTTCCCACTGAAGAAGTGCGGTAAGGAAAACACCAGGGCTCCCAGTCCTATCATAAAGGATGCAAAGGCGAGCCAGCGAGGTTTGTGTCCTCTCTCACCAAAGAAAGATACAAATAGAGATAACACGCAAAAGGAGATGTCGTAGCTCGACGATATCAGGCCTGTCAGTGAGCTTTTCATTTCATAACGCTTCTCGATGGTGGAAATGCTAATGTTTACCAGGCCATTTACTACAATACCTGAAAAAGAGCAAATGCTTTGTTATAGCTTTCCCCATTAGCAAGGAAGAACAATGGGCTTTGCTTCATTGTTTCTTCTGCTTTTATATATATATATATATACATATATATATATATACATATATATATGTATATATATATATATACATATATATTCTTTATTTACATCTCAAATGTTATTCTCTTTCCCGGTTTGCTCCCACTCCGTAAACTCCCCTATCCCACTCCCACCTGCTTCTATGAGGGTGTTCCCCCACCCACCACCCCCTGCCTCCCCACCCTTGAATTTCCCTACATTGGGGAGTCTAGCCTCCACAAGACCAACGGCCTTTCCTCCCATTGATGGCAAACAAGGCTATCCTCTGCTCCGTATGTAGCTGGAGCCCTGGGTCCCTCCATGTGTACTCCTTGGTGGGTGGTTGAGTCCCTGAGAGCTCTGGGGGCTCTGGTTGGTTGATACTGTTGTTCTTCAGTCCTTTCTCTAACTCCTCCATTTGGGACCCTGTGTTCCGTCCAATGGTTGGCTGTGAGCATCCGCCTCTGTATTTGCCAGGCTCAGCTTCAGAAGTCTCCCCAGTATCAAAGTTAGGCAGTCCAAACACGTGTCCTCCAAGGTCACTTTGACTTTCACATTATAAAATGGCACATCTTCAGGTGTTCAACAGAAGCAATAGTTACTGCTTTCTAACTTAACGTTTGTCTAATTTCACTTTCCTCTAATTTACCAACTAAAGTCCGACTGGTAAAGTCCCAAGAAACCAGTTTGCTAGAGAGTTCCTAAGTTCATTCAGGACACTCCTCTCCACACTCTCTGGAAAGAGTACAGTAAATACTAGAAACACACAAATGGACATTACCACCAGGTTCAATAACCTCCTTAGTGGCAGCCATATTTATCCGTAACTTCAACTCACCTTGCGCTAAGTTCAGGAAGAGGAAGTTGAGCTCTCAAGTGTATTTCTTCTAACACATTCACAAATACTAAAGCTTCTTTCACCCACTTTGGGATACGGTACTTTGAAGTCCCTTGGCTCACTCAGAATCAGTGATCCTACGGGCTTGGCCACTCAGATGCTGGGCTTATAGGTGAGCTCGCCAGGGCCATTTTAGACGGATCATTTCAAAATTCAGGATTAAAAATAAACAAAAACTGAGCATCGTTTTGACCACCAATGTTCTAAATCATATTCAAAGTATGCCTCTAATAAAGGATTATAGAGGGTAAAGAAGGTTGTGTGAGTGTCCAGTGTTGACTGATATCAAGACGTTCCGTCCAGATATAGGTTGAATCCACAGGAGCAGAAACATGAAAATAAGTGAAAAACTAAAAGCAAGGAAAAGTTTTCATTGATTGTGCTTATGAGCTAGTAAGTTTTGTGTTTATCATATATTGGGCTGAATAGCTACAGTCTATACTGCTGCTTTCTCAAGACTGTGACTGAAAATATAGTTCAACAAAATGGATAGTATACATTTCAAGGCCCTAAAATTATGTGTGTGTTGTTCCTTCTTCTTCTTTTTTTTTTTTTTTTTCCAGAGACAAGGTTTCTCTGCGCAGCCCTGGCTGTCCTGGAACTCATTCTGTACACTACTAGGCTGGCCTTGAACTCAGAAATCTGCCTGCCTGCCTCTGCCTCCCAAATACTGGGATTAAAGGATTGTGCCACCACTGCCTGCCTGTTGCTCCTTTTAAACACTAGAAAGCAATTGGGAATTTGGAGATAGTAAAATGAAGTGTGCAAAGCACCTAAAACGATGTTCATAAAGACCTGGTAACATGAAAAATTCCCCACCTAAACTTTAACCTTCCAATATACCTCTAACCCTAATTAAAAATTAGTCACACTAGGCACGATGGTGCATGCCTTTAATCTCAGGACCGGGGAAACAGGCAGGCAAGCAGATCTCTGTGAGTTAGAGGCCAGAGTCTAGCCTACAAAATGAGTTCCAGGATAGCCAGACTAAACAGAAAATTTTCCTATCAATACAGTAAAAATTTAAAAAATAAATAATAACTAGTGACTAGATATCTCTGCTTTCACAGTAAACCTTCATTACATTATTATAAGAAGATAGCATTTAACCCCATGAATCTCCAATTCTATGCTGCACACATTCCAAGTGTACTGCATTTGAATTAGCTGAAAAAGAATGCAGACTATGTCTCTCCTTTGTAATGTTTGAGGATAGGAGACTCCCTGGGAAGTAGAGAAACACCCATTGCCTTTGAGAAATATCTGTTAAACTCATTCCTTAAGTGGTTTTTCTTCTTAATCAAACATCTACTAATATATAGTGGAACCAGATTTCCCAAGGGTAGTGAGACCCACAATATACATTCAGCTACTGAAACTTCACCTTGGGCGTAACTAATATATTGGGGTATTTTCTTCTCAGATTATTTTTCTTAAACTAGAGTAAATGATGCTTTAAACTAAAGCAGACACATTTTCATGAGTAACAATTCTATTTGATAATAACTTAAAACAATAGTTTATGTTGAATATAAAGTCTCTTGGAATAACAGACATTGCAGAGTAAAATTTAAGGTAAAACACAAGATATATTTTACTTCTCTAGCAACTATCCTCTACTCTCACTAGTTTGGGATTAATTTTAACCAAGTCATATCTAGAAACTATGTTCAGATAAGGAAAGGAAACCAAATACAGCAAAAATCTTCAGGAAAGGAGTTAAACCCTACTTAGGGTCAACAAATATTTACCTAGTACTCAGAGAGTGAAGAAAAAGAGAGAGAGAGAGAGAGAGAGAGGCACTGAGTGTCTTGAAGTAGGGGAAACAGAAATAAAATAAGAACAAGAGACAAGAGACTTCAATTTGGTGTTCTATTAATTTAGCAGAGAAAAAATTCCAGTAACCTCCACTATCTCTTGGGTTTCATTCCTTTCAACCTATCCTTGACTATTACAAAATGGTACTGGATTATTGCTCAACTAATACCAAAAATGTCTACATACCAAATTCAACTTAACTTTCAGCATGTCCTTCAAAGCTGTCCCACCCTGGGCCCATCCTCCCTCAGACTGTCTCCTTAGAACAACTTCCCCTTGATTCTATCCCTTGAGTTGAAAGCAAACCCAGCAACTTCAACTTCTTCCTTTCTGCTTCCTTTTCAAAAAACACCTCCCTCCTCTCCTCCCTCCTTCCACCACACTCAAGGAAACTCAGTTTAGATTGCAAACTCCAGAGGGGATAAATCTAGGCTTAATCTGTTAGTCCCAAGGGAATTTAAAAGGGCTCCTAGAACAAACAGACATTGATAACTCCTGAGACTGAAGAGCTGATTAAGGTTCACCCTGCATGGCTGGGAGCCTTTTCTCATTTACTCACAGGACTGCAATCATCCCCACATTCTCAAATATTGAGAAAATAAGATTACCTCCGTCTAATCTATGCTACATAATGTAAGTACGTCTATCCTCGTTTCTCCTATTGGAAAATCAGTCCACTCCTATTTGCAAAGCTTTTAATCCTTTCTCTGTAAACACACATACACACAAACAAACAAACAAACAAAAAAATCCCTTCCCTAGATCTCAGGTAGATAGTACGGTTTTAAAACACAGACCAGACTACCCTTGGATTTATCGCTTTCCCAAAGGAGGATTCTCAGAATCTTCCCTAGAGGAATCCACTCTGCAAAATGAGGCAGAACGCAAGATTAGTAAAAATGCTACAGGGCAGGGGTTGGGGGTGGGGTGGCTGGGCTAAAATATGGACCGCACAGAATGTGGTAAACACCCGCAGGCAAGAGCATCTTCAAGTTCCAAACCCAGGCATGGGGAAGTGGGGGTGGGGGTTATCTAGAGCCAAGTCAGTGGGGTTCCCCTGCACCTGCCTCTTCCTCTCCCCAAGATCGACCCCACCCAACCACCAGCTCAGCCAAAGCCCCCAGAAGCTGGAGCTGGACTTTACCTTGCGTTAGGGCTAAGAGACAGTAGTGAAGCAGAAAGCCTTGCGGGGTGTTGCAGCGCTGCAGACACTGCGGATGGAAGTCCCTCCACCCGCAAGGTCCCTCCTCAAGCTCGCTTGACTGTGACCCTGGGGGCTCATCAGAAGTTAGGGGATTCGAAGAAGGTGGAGATGACTCAGTTGACTTCTGGGGCTCCTCAGATTCCCGAGGTTGTGAACCCCCATTCTGATTCCTGGAGACCACAGCAGAGACCTCCACCTGGGAGGGCGAAGCAGACGCACGGCGTGGGGTGTCTGGGCTGGAAGGGACGAAAGCCGGGTTCTCTATTCCTTTGGAGCCCTGCATGGTCAAGAAAGGTTCTCTGGACTCCTGTGTGTGAGCGGCGAAAGGCTGGTTTCTTTCCTGACTCCGCCCCAGGGCAGGTGACAGCGCCCTAAGGCTGGACTAGTCTCCGCCCCCCCTTCCCCGCCCTCCCCTTCTGGCAGTTCGCGGTCACCGTAGCTACCAGGACCTCCGGGTCGTAGGCATCTCGAGGTGTCAGCGCAGCTCTGAGCCATACTGGTCGCCCCAAGCAACAACCCCAATGTTCTGTGGGGGAATGAGACCCGGCTCTGCCAGGTGAGAGACAGGGCGACATTATCTCGGATGCGAGGGCGGCACTTTCAGGGATCTCGGCGCAGCTTTTTTCCCTGAGCCCAGGGACCAGGAAGCGCCAGAGACTGGAAGTCTGTGGGCCAGCATTCTCCCTGGGTAGGTGTATGAAAGCTGCAAACACAGTTGCATCAGGAGACCTTTCAGGAAGACCTGCTGCTGCTGCTTTCGCCTTTGCTGCTAATTTGAAGCAAGAATCCTGTGCTCCCAGAATCAGGCCGCGGTCAGGTAGACTACTTTGAATTCCATGAACACCATAATAGTATTTCCCCGGCCAACCTTCCTAGAAACAAATATTTCCTCATCACCTACATTCACAGGGTGACATAACCTTCCTTTTGGTTTTAGTTTCCCCACACTGAAGGAATGACAAAAATTTGAAAACGCATCTATGGCATTCTTTGGCAGCATATTGCCAGCCTAAGGTGAAAAATGATGCTCATTATGTAAATAATGGGTATATATGAAACAAAAGAAAACTTATTTGAAGACATTGATACAATTGCACGCCTAGCACAAATTCCAGTCTCTTTATTTACTATGTCATTGATCATCAGAACATTTATTTCCTGTTGGGAGTCTGGGGGAGTACTCTCACCAGGACAAGTTGGCAAATACCTCGAACATGTGTTGCTCACATCCCAATAGGAAGCAATCCCTAAAAATGCAATCTCTTGTGAAATCTTTTTTTTTTTTTT
>JADRCD010181741.1:0-16888 GCA_019843815.1 Montemys delectorum
TCTAACCATCCTCAGAGGGCTCACCTACCCAGAGGGCCACTCTAACCGTCCTCAGAGGGCTCACCTACCCAGAGGGCCACTCTAACCGTCCTCAGAGGGCTCACCTACCCAGAGGATCACTCTAACTGTCCTCAGAGGGCTCACCTACCCAGAGGATCACTCTAACCATCCTCAGAGGGCTCACCTACCCAGAGGGCCACTCTAACCATCCTCAGGGATGACGTTACCTGATGTGGCTGAAGACGGCTCCACAATTCCGACCTTCACAACCTGGGAAGCAACAGATGCTGGCTAGAGGCAGGAGCGAGGCTGAGCAGTTCTACTGTCCTACTAGCACCCACTTTGGAGCTGATCTTTGCTCCTGTGGCCCTGCTGCTGCCAAGCTTCTGTGCCACAAAATAGGAAACAGGTTCCAGCATCCTCCCATGTATGGGGCAGGGCTCAGCTCTGGGAAGTGGCAATCCCATGTGCATGAGACTTGCCAGTCCCAGATAGCTATTAGACTAGGATAAGAAATACTGTTGCAGAAGTAGGAGCTACTTCACAGCGAAGACGGGCCAACTGGGAAAGTCTCTCAGACATGAGCTATCCAGCATGGTAGCTTTTTGCTACAAGAATCTGTGTCAATTCAGTGCAAATCACGCCACCAGATTCAGAGCTTCAACCATGTCAGGTGCCCACAGGGCACTTTTGTCACTACAGAAGAGGCCCTGAACAGAGGGCTGTAGAGATGAAAAGGCTGTGAAACTGGGACCTTCACATTCAGTCAAAGCCCACCTGTGCCAGGAGGTAGAGCCCTGACTACCCTCTAGCAGACAACTCTGAGACTCCTCCCCTTAGTGCTGAGCTAACCCTGACAGCCTGGCCCACTGCCACAGAAAAGGGCTACACCTGCATGCAGGAAGAGAACAACGGGGCTTTCTAGTACTCAGGTAGCCTTGGCTGCCTCGCCCCAGGTTGTGTCCATGTAAGCTAATACAAACGCACTCTGCTGAGTCCCGGCAGGCTCAAGCTCCCAGGAAATGAAGCTGGTGGCTGGTACTCACCCCGACAAAGGGGATGAACCTCTGGGAGGATTCTTCATCAGGGCTGGGAGCAAAAACAGACTGTTACACTCCCTCACAGAGCACACAACCCTGGCTGTCCACAGCCCAAGGGGCCAGCCTACTCATCCCTAACCCGACCCACCCCAGTCCTCAGCCACATCACCTGCCCACAGGTATTCTTTGTCACTACAGAAAGGCCCCTGGACAGCCTGACTGATACTTGGACCCCCTCCCATATGTTAACAATCATAAGTGGGGAATTTCTGCACCCCTGCAGGGAAGCTGTGGGGGCAGTCTTGGAACTATAGCTCATGACTGAGGGAAATTGCTTTTACCACAGTTGCCTGCTCAGCCCTGGCCATTTATGTGCTTCCAGGCCTACCAAGCTCCATGTGTATGCCCCATGGAGTCCAGAACTGGGCAACAGGCTGGGCCTTCTCCAGTGACCTTCCCAAAACTAGGACATGAAGGTGTCTTTCCAAGTCTGAGAGAAGTCAGTGCCATCTATAGAGGCTATGGCTTTTGCTAAAGTGTTGGTTTTTAATGCTAGTTTCTAGCAGTAACACCTAAGTATAATCAGAGGCCCAAGCAGAGCTCTTGGCACAAGCTTGAAGCACTGACCAAGATTAGAGACTAGATGAGGCATTGTCTGGACTTGGCTCTGTATAGCTCTTGGCAACAGTAACTTGTCCTGGAAGTGCTAGTAATGACCCATCCACCATGAAGAGGGTCTGAGCTCAGGTGCTGAGATGAAAAGCCATTTGTCTTCCTCCTTCCACGCACTGCCCACTAGGGCAGCCATGTTCATCTCTGAGGAGGCTCCCTGACGACCAGTTTGATTGATGCCCAGTGGCGCTACCTCAGCCCCAGAGCACACTGCTCCCTCTGCAGTCAGAGGGAGCCCTTCTGCATCTCTTGGAAGGGCTGAGTCTTGTGGTGGGCGGTGCCTTTTCCTTCCTGTCCTCCTCCAGTGGCTTCCTGGTCTGAAGAGCATGACACCAGCTGGAGTCACTTCTGCATGGTTCTCCAGACTCTCCTATCTTGTTTCCTCACACTGATGCGGGATGCTAGTGCATCTGCCACAGAGATGTGCATGTATGTCAGGCCAACCTCTGAGATAGATGAATGAGTGCCATAGATCCCCGTATCTAGGGTGGGGTTATCCCTGAGGGAGACAGGGCTTCTGCCTGTTCGTAGGCTTGGGGGTGCAGCGCCCCTCAGGTGCTGCAGTGCAGCAGGTGCTGCCTCCCACACTTTTCAGGGAGATGCCTTTGTGGGAAACAACACTTGGGAGGTGTGTGGCCAGCCAGTGGCCTGTCCTGGACATAAGCTTTCAGGACTGGCAGCGTGGGGAGGCGGCTTGTTCCCAGCACTCCCACTCACGGTGCACCCACAAGATAGACTAGTGGCCTATGCAGAAAGAGGGCTCTCTCTCTCTGTCCTCCCCCTACCTAAAGACTTGGCAGGTGTCTTGGCCAGCCCACTATGCTAGCCCACTGGAGATGGCTAAATTCCCAGCCCCCCTTTCCTTTCTAAGGAGGGCAGTTTTGAGAAGAGAAACCGGTTATCCCTTGTAAATTATTTTATTCCTGGCCCAGATCTGCCCTGCCCATGCCTGTCCACTCACGCAACACTCCAGGTCCAGAAGGTTTTTGAAAGCAGGCAAGCATGGTGGTTCCCAGTGGGGAAGCTCTAACCCACTGGGCCACCCACGGTCAGTTTAGGGTCAGTCTAGTGGGCCCTCTAGGACCATGACAGAGCAGCATCTTATCCATGGCCCATTCTAAGACACTTGGAAACAGAGCGTGGCTGACAAGGCCATGTGTGACAAGACACAGGAGACACTGTAACATGAAGAAGCTACTCAAAGCCAAGCTGTATCAGGGTCATGCAGACAGAGCCAGCACAGGTATAGCAACGGTGACAGCAGTGCCACATTGCATCTTGGGCCATGCAGAAGCACCAGCATGGGTGCACCAGCAGTGACACTAGCTGGCTAACTGACAGCCTAGATGCAGAGACAGCCAGGGCCTTCAGCACAGGTACTCGTGGAAGTCAAGAGGATGGCAGTCTAGAAATCATGTCCTTCATCTGTTCCATGATACCAAAGACACCGAGCTGAGGTCCAAGGAACCATTTCACCCACATACACCACAACAGCAGCCTGGAGCTTGTGCTGTCCCATTGTGACCTGAGGGCTCAGCTGCCATCAGAGGACAAGCTCCATTCCCAGCTCCAGTTAAGAGGCAAGCAGGGGCAGGCACCTCTCTGCCAGAGCTCTCACAAGGAAAGCCCGGCAAGTCTGGGTCCTCACTGGTTCCTTGCAGGTACCTGTGCCCACCTAGTGCTGGTGTCACTACTGTATCACAGGCAGAGGGAGTTATGGGGAACAGAGAGCGTCCTCAAGCCTGGTTTTTACTAGATATAAGTATGGCACAGGAGAGCATGCTGCAGGCTCCTCCTGTCACAGCCAGTGGCATGGGCCAAGCCTCAAGGCAGGAGAAAGGTATGAAGGCTGGTCTTTCTCTTAACTCAGGTGCTTGTTTAGCAGGGCAAACTGGTGCTCAGGGACCTTCCTGTGTGTCCAGCTGGCTCGGGTACTGGGCAGCAGCACTACCAGCAAGGAGGATCCTGGGCCCACAGCTCTGTCCCAGGCACTTTTCCCAGGAGACAGATACCTTGAAGCATGTGTGCCAGACGGTGGGCAGGACCGTCTCAGCATTGATAAGGGCAACTCTAAGGGTACCTGAGAGCAGCTCAAATTTTCAGAGAGTGAGGCCTTGACAGGGAAGAAAGGCACTTTATTCCTATTTAGGTCCTCAGAAGCCTGGCTGCCACCGCAAAGAAATTAGAGAAGGTATTACAATTCATCTGTGTCCCTGCTGGCCTTAGGAGCTGATTCTACAGTGCAGGGAGCGACTACGGCACCTGCCATATTGTGTCAGCTCCTTGACCTCCTACCTCCACACTTGAACACAGAGGAACGGCACAGGCAGTGCTGCCTGTCTGAGGCTGTGTGGGTGGCCAGACACCAGCACCAGTGCTTAGTTAACAAGAGGCTCTAGAAGCACAAACTCTTTGAGGCTGGAGGTGGGCTAGCAGGGTCCATCAGCAACTGCCCTAGAAAGGGGTTCATAGGTGCCCTTCCAGAAACAGAGATCCTGCCTGGGGCATCAGGAGATGCACTTGGGCAATGACCCTGCTAAACAAGCCCCAAAGACCAACCTGGAGACAGATAGGGTATAGGCCAGAGAGCTGTACCTCAGGGTAAAGTCAAAGTGAAAATGTTTTTTCCTTTTTTGGAAAGCCACCAAGAGAGAAAACACACATGTTAGGATACCCAAGAACAGCAACAAATCATCCACATACTCAGGCAGGAGCGGAATGGCTCCTCAGGCAGGAGCGGAATGGCTCCTGGTGGTGTGGCTGAGGATTCCTAGAGGATCAGTGTAGTAGATCCACCCCTGAGCCCCAGGCAGTCAAGAAGCAAGGCTGGCCTCTGCTGACCTACTACACCAGATGAGACTCCAACTTAACTATCTTCACGTCTGGGGAAGGCAGTGTGTGGCACACACAACTTAAAGAGAGTATGAACTTTGCTGTCACTGGCTGCAGGGTCTCTGCCTCTCCTGAGCAGGATGCTAGGCTCACCCTGGACACCATGTAGGAGGCTGCCTTAGGCTCTGTGTACTTCACTCTCCTTGACTGCATGTAGGCTGCAATGTCCAAGACAGGTATGTTTAGTTCCCTAAGTCAAGGAGGTCCTGCCCAGGGCCCCTCAGCTTCTTGGGCTCAGATCCACTCTGCCCAGTCTTTCACACAGAACTTCTGAGCACTGCCCAATTCTGGGCAGTTAGGATCGTGATCTAATTGTTGACCCAGAAGCCAAAGCCAGGGTCAGGGGCCCTACGGGGAAGGAGCCATCTGGAAGGAACACGGCCAGACAGAAGGACTGCAGAACCAGTGCCTTTTACCACGTCATATAGAATGGTAACGTGCACAGAAACAAGGGCTTCGAAAAACCCACCCTGGTATTCTGATCTGACATGGACTCATTGTAGGCTCCTCAGCTTTTCCATCCTGGTCCCTTGAAGGTCTATCCCATAGCTTACAAGGAGCAGAGGGTCAAGGTGCATCTCTAGGTCCCCCAGCCCTGCCTGCCCACCATGTTACCTCT
This sequence comes from Montemys delectorum, assembly GCA_019843815.1. Taxonomy (NCBI): domain Eukaryota; kingdom Metazoa; phylum Chordata; class Mammalia; order Rodentia; family Muridae; genus Montemys; species Montemys delectorum. The sequence goes on from JADRCD010181741.1 coordinate 5,224, forward strand.
TCTGCTTGTAGGTCAGCATGGCCTCTGCGATGGGGAGCTGGTGAGCACAGTTGGCTCCTGAGATATACTGGGTGATGCGTGACACGATATCTGGTGTGTCCTGCACTGCACAAGGCAGAGGCGGCAGAGGGTTAGCACGGGTGGCTTAGGGTGGGAGCTGCTGGGGTCTGGGCTGAATCCCAGGCACTGTGTTTTGGCCCTTTTCTATCTCTGCTCAAGTGCCCAGCCACAATGGTCCCAGGTGAGAGTGCAGAATTCCTTCTCAAATCCTGAAGGCATGTTCTATCCTGCACCTGCCCCTTCCGAATGGCCCCACACCATTTTACCAGTAGGTCAAGGTAAAAGCTCAGGTTGGGTGAGGGAAGCCCCATAACACGCCCACCCATCCCACTGGTGAGCCTGAGAAATGGGATCTCTTGTGATGGAAGGTCTCAAGGGGAAGGGGCTGTGATGGATGGGCAGCCCCTCACCCACACAGTGCCCAGGCCTCACCACTGCTCTGGGCCCCCACCCACACAGTGCCCGGGCCTCACCACTGCTCTGGGCCCCCACCCACACAGTGCCCGGGCCTCACCACTGCTCTGGGCCTCCAGCTTGTTGAACAGGTCCCTCCAGGCCAGGTCCTGGAAGAAGTTGTTGTAGCGGTAGTCCACAGACCCCAGGTACCTGGCTACAGGGTGGGAGCCTAGAAACCCCAGGAAATCCATCACCATGTGGAGTTGTTCAACCCCAAACAACCCTGCTGTCCTAAGCCCCTCTGCAGTACGCTTTCATAGGCCTGCAAGAAGAGCAATGGCAAAGTCCCCACTGCCTGTTGCTTTCCCAGGGAAGGCAAATAAAACAAAAGCAAGCCAAGGTGAAGGCAGGAAGTCCAAGGAAGGTGACATGACACGGGTTCAGGTGAGTCACTGCCTTTAAACTTCAACTGATAAAACAAGGGAAGCCTTGAGCAGGTGTGTTTTATAGTCAGAGGATCTGCACAAGCCAAATGGCTCCTGTAGATCAAGTCCACAGGACCATGACTGGACTTTCTGGTGACACAAACCAAAACTCATATGGAATGACCAGTGGTAGGGCACCAGCATGGGCCATCCTGGAAACTACTCTGCCCTACATTCTACGTAAAGGACATTTGTCAAAGAGAAGAAAAGAACGTGACCGTAAGAACACGTCTTACTGCAGAGCCTGGTTCCTGGATGCTCAGGAATGTTTGATCCTTAGCTTCCAAGTGCTAGGGCGAGGAGACTGTATGCCTGGCACACATGGTTTTTCAATAGAGTGAAAATAACAAAATTTTTAAATAACAGAAGGATGTCACGTTGGTACCTCTACTCTTACCAGGCTGTGTCCCTGTCTCTGAGGTCCCCCAGGCTTAGTCACAGGTGGCCAGTAGCCAAGGCCCCTCACCCAGTGGGATGATGAGGAAGCGCATGTAGCCGAGCCAGTCAGGTGTCTTGTGAGACAACTGCTCCACGAAGAGCCGCAGGATGGCGCTGAGGTAATGCTGCGCTCCCGCCACAGCAATCTTCACAGGGGTTGGTGGCTGAGAATTGCAGTTGCAGCTGCGATCCCAAGAGGGTGGGGCAGAGAGGGACAGATGCCTCACTGCCTCTGTCCCAGGATTACCCAGTTGAGGTCTGGAAGCCTATGCCTCCAAAGTGCAGCTGCTCTTGCCACCCAATCCCAAGGGAGCTACTGAACCCAGGATGCCCCACCAACAGGAGTTCTGAGGTTGTGGGGCAGGAAGCCAAATGTCTGCCTGGATATGACTGGGCTCAAGACCTCTGCTGGGAGAACTGCAAGTGGACCCCCTCATTACCCCTAAGTGAGCTTCAAAATATCCACTGGGAATCAGAGTAAAGCTGCAGGAAGTCTATGAGCAGCACATCTGGAACCAACCATGATTGTCAGGGTCAAATATTCTGTCTTCAAGTGGCAGGCAGGGCTGGGATGTATGGCCCCAGTAAATACTCAGGGAAGAATGCCAAAGGGTAGAGTCCCGGGTAAGAAAGGAGCAGCGGACTCACTATCGCTGTATCCGAGAGACAATGGTGCTGAAGGCAGCCTGCACATCAGCAGCAGAGCATGTGCATACCACTGGAAGCGTATGCTTCTGCAGGACATCTGAGAGGAACTAGAAAGGGACAAGCCAACAGTGACCTTAGCATGGTACTTGGTAGTCCCCAGAGATCCAGGCAGTGCTGATTATCACCACCCCCTCTCTTAGGAGTTTCCCCAAGAGAGGGCAGGGCATATGGCTATATCCCTTACCTGTCCCTGCCAGTCAGAGGTGTTGACGAGAATGATATTCTCTGGGAGTTGGTCATCAGAGATGAGGATGTGGTTCAATTGGTCATACACAGTTTTCCTGGGAATCTAGAGACACTGAGGTGTCCACACAAGGAAAGGCAGCACCCAGGCCTTTTAACTCCCAACCCTGGGCAGGCATGGAGGCTGAGGGCAAGTAAGGAGGTGCCTAACTAAAATGGAGGTGGGACAGCAATAAATCTGGAGTGGCCATACTTCAGGTGGTGGGACAGCAATAGGATGGCTACAACGAGCCCCATGGTAAATAGGCTTCCTGACAAGAGGACCTATAATTGTCTTCTCACAGCAGGCCCTCCAGGTTTGCCCAGTCCTCAGGGTCCCTAGGCTTCTGTCTGCTCTGCCTGGGCAGTATCCTCCCCAGTTCCTACCCTAACCTGCAGCTGGCTCCTCGTGTCTGGACAGCGCTCATTGTCTAGGCTGTTGGCCCGTTCATTCTGTGGCCGAGCCGGCTGTCGCTCCTTTAGGGATGTGCTCCGGCCCCGGCGGCCGGCTGGCTTTGATTCTGACCTGTTAGAGACCAGGAAAGGCAGTGGAGAACAGCCAGGGTGGTAAGCTGTATGTTCACTGCAGGTTGTACACTGTGCTGCCCCGCCCCACTGTGTTGCCACCATCTCCACCCGGCAGACCCTGTAAGGTGACATTGCAATCTCCCCATCAACCTGAACCCTCAGTAGCATGGAAATAGTGGTACCTCTTGGGCACTTTGGCCTTAGGGTTGTAGGCCAGCAGATGGCCAGAGCTTCTAGTGACTAACTTCCCACCACCCTGCCCTAAAGGTGCAGAGACTCCCTCAGCACAAAGCCCACACCTGGTGGAGGGGATGACGAGTGACTCAGTCTTGATGATTCTTCCACTGGGAGGCAGCTTCTCGGTGAACACATCTAAGGTAGGGGTCTCAGCCTCTGGGCTATCCTCAGGTTGCCCTGACGGTTCCCGGGGGGCTGGTGTACTCTGATGGGTTGAGAAGGAGCCATAAGCACCAAATGCAGAAACATTTACTGTGCCTCTCCTGTTCGTGTGCTCCTGGTTTGGGAAGGCTCTGAGCTTCCTCTAACCTCAGGTCGTGCATAAGGCACAGTCACATGCAAGAGGAGAGGTGCTCCTTTCCTATAAGTAGCTCTTGGACCAACTATGATCAGCACCAAACCTACTGGAAACCCCACCCACCCTGCATATTATCAGAGAGACTCCATGAGGGCCTGGGTCTGATAGCAAGGCTAGGAACACAGCCATCCACCTGAGATATCCAGCCAATATTCACGTAGGGCGAACCAAGGATCACCAGGCAGCCTGGTTGCTCCTGAAGGTGGTATACATGTTTTCAGAATATGCGAACACAGAACCCCATGTACAGGTCTATACATTTGAGGTCAGCTGCACACAGACAGATAGATGAATGCCCCCATGCCTGCTTACAAAGGCCACCGTGTCAGAGATGCTGTCGCTGAGCTGCTTGCCTCCCAGGGACCTCGTCTTCTCAGGTGCATCAGCCTGGGGGTGATGAGACAGGGATTGGCCTATGCTGTAGAACCAAGATGTCTACTTCTGGGTGGGAGAAGCCCAGGGAGACTAGCTGGGATTTCACAGACCGTGAGCTCAGGATGACATTACAAGATGCACCTGCTACTGGGCAGAACCCTGAGCCCAGGATACATCAGCTAGGTATACACTGGCTAGGCATTCTGGACTCACTGGAAAAGAAGGATGAGAATGCCCAGCCTGGTCCAAGGGCCTCACCACTGCATAGAATGGGCTACTCACCGGGCTTGGAGGCTCCCTGTGGCTCCGGGCACTGTGGATGCTCCCTATCTCTGTCTGTGAGCTGGAGTGAGACAGGCCTTCAAAGTAAGGCCTGGATAAAGAAAGGAGTAGATATTAATTCCCTAGATCCCTATACATTGAAAAGGAGGTTCAACCCACTGTACAGAGGGCAAGCAGCACGGAGCTCAGCAACAGAAGAGCATAACATCTGAAGACATAGAGTAGGAGAACTGTGTGTACACTGTTCCTGAGGGAGCCTTAGCACTGTGGAGAAGCTGTGTAGCTAAAGGCCTGCTACTGAGGAAACCTTACATATCAGGTAGGATGGGTTCTACAGTGACAACTCCAGTGGCACAGCTCCTGCCCTGCCTATGAAGTCAGCAGCAGAGCATGTTCCAGGGCTGCTGAGATGACTCAGTGAGTAAAAGCACCTGCTGATAAGCCTTAAGATTTGAGTTTGATCCTTGGGATCCATGTAGTGGGAAGGGGATAAGTAACCCTTGCAATCTGTCCTCTGACCTTCACTCTTGTGCTGTGGCACACACATGCCACCTCCCACAATAACATGTAATTTAAAGCAAGACCCCATCTGCTTATGTTGCTCACTCCAGGTGGGGTAGCCAGTACCACAAGGTGAGTGGCGGTCAGCACTGGATGCTCCTTGTGCTGGTTTGAAGAGGCGTGGCCCTCATAAACTCATGTGTGCAAATGCCTGGCCCACAGGGAGTCCACTGTCAGGAGGAAGTGTGTCACTGTGGGGATAGGTTTTGAGGTCTCCTATGCTCAAGTTCACCAATGCAGACCCAGTCTCCTTCTGCAGAACTTTCAGCTCCTTCTCGAGCACAATGCTGCCATGTTCCCTGCCATGACAATAATGGACTAAACCTCTAAAACTGTAAGCCAGCCCCAATTAAATGTTTTCTTTTTGTAAGACTTGCTGTGTTCATTGTGTGTGTCTCTTCACATCAATGAAAGCCTACCTAAGATACCCCTGTTGAGAACCTTGAGATCTACAACCGGATTATAGGAACCAGAAGGCCATTTTCAACAGCACAAGGGCATCACGAGCAGGTCCAGAACAACTAAGTCATTCAAGACACATTTGGACTGTTCCAGACCAACACACATGGTTTAACACTAAGCCTGACAAAGCCATTTCAGACTAATCCAGAACAGCCATGACTCTAGATCAGCCAGGGTAATTCTTGACCATGAGATCAACCTGGACGAATGTATCTCTCTTCAGCAGAGAAAGTGTGAGTAAAGAAAAAGGAGATGAGGAAAGCAGAAAACCAAGAGATGTTACAGAACTCAGGCTAAAATAGCTGGCAGGATTTCTGCTGGCCCATATGGGTGAGAAGGCTATGCAGAGACCTGCAGATGCAGGTGCCATTTGTGACTGCTTAGGATCTCACACACAGTGATCATACACCGCCAGGGACTGCGCCAACATAACACATGGGGCTCATGATGGGGAGGGTCTGGCCTCTGTGGGTGAACCCAGTGTAACCCAGCAGAGGACACACTCAAGCCTAAAATGAAGCAGGAAGGAGCAGTGCTGAGACAGGGGGACTGAGGTAGAGAAGCACAGGAATACTGGCTTGCTTGACCTAGAGGACACCCCCCAAATCAGCAGCCTAACACCTAGACTGAGTCCAGCAAGACAAAGAAGTTGAGGCCTGCTAGACAGTAATGGCACACGCCTTTAATCCCAGCACTTGGGAGGCAGAGGCAAGCCGATTTCTGAGTTTGAGGCCAGCCTGGTCTACAGAGTGAGTTCCAGGACAGCCAGAGATACACAGAGAAACCCTGTATCGAAAAAACAAAACAAAACAAAACACAAGAAGTTGAGGCCTGAGGATGCCACCCCAGAACAGGAAGCAAAATAGGTGTTAGAGTTTGTTTGTTTTTGAAACAATGTCTCATTCTGTAGTCTAAGCTGCCCTTTAACTCAGATATTTAAGTTTTCCAATGCCAAGATTCCTAAATGCTGAGACTACAGGCATGAGAAACCAAGTCCAGCAGTAACGAATAAAGTGTTGGCATCCATCATGAGAGTTATGGTTAATAAGCTTCAATACACAAGAAATCCAAATTTCTTGTGTGTGCTTCTCAGTATTGTCCCGGTTAAAAACTTAAAAATGAAGTATCTTTAATTTTTTTGAGCATCCTGAGTCTCCCTGTCCTCAGTTGCTACACGGAGACTGAAGTCTACACACTGGCCCCACATATCTACCCACAGTACATGTGTGCAGACTAGCCTGCTTCCTTTTTCTCTTTCGGCCCTAGGCTAGGCTTGCCCATCTGTCCTCTGCTGCCTGTAGAGTAGATCCCTGCAGCTTCTAGTGTACCTCAGGGCTTTGGCAGGGAGGGAATGGAGAGGGACACTCTAGGGCCCTCCTGTCTTCTGCAGCCTGCCTCACAGAGAACCTTCCAGCTCAGGCCCTTTCCCTGATGCTCCCAGCCCCCCTCCAGATGGTCCTGCTGGTCTCTAGTTCCCAGGACATGCAAGCACTGTGATCCATCTGCACAGCTACCACTCACCCTGAGAAATGCTCTGCCTGTGAAAAGGTGCCAGACCTAGCTCCGATGGGTCAGGAGTTATGCCCTTCCACACCTTCCTTTCTACAAAGGCATCCTTTGTTTCTGGCCATGGGGAAAAGCGACCTGCCTCTGTCTACCCACTAACCTTGGACTCACTCTTCTCAGGATGTCCTAGTCTATCCTATGAGAACTGTCCAAGCACATGGTGCCCCAAGGAGAAACATGGGTCATAACCACAGGTCAACCCAAACCGACTCAGACCACTCTAGAATAAGACAATCAGACAGCTCAGAATCCCTGTGTAGGCTCAGACTTATTGGAAGCGGCAGTTCCAACGTGGTAGAGCTTACCTGAGCTTAGGCTTGGGGGTGCTAAGGACACTGTCATCATCATCCATGTCAGGGCCACTGTCGCTTGGGTTCTCCACATCCAGTGTGTCATAGAGAAGATCCAGGTCCTCCTCCACCTCAGGAACATGTTCTGCAGGGTCCTGCTCCGAATCTAAGACCTAAAGCGATGGATACTTGCATATATGGGAGCCCACAGAGGCCTGCACCACTACTTGGCTAACAAAGGGGGCCGTGCAGGAACACGAGCAGGAGGGCAAACAGTCCCACACATATTTACTTGACAAAACATCCTACTCTGCTTTTCCTCTCTCTCTCCTCTCTCTCTGAGTAGTCACAGGACAGAAGTTAATATCAGTATCTCCCTCTGTCTCTCTCTGCATTGCTGTCTGAGACAGACTTTCTCATACTGAGCCATAGTGAACTGTCAGCTGGACTAGCTAGATTACAAGCCCCAGCGATCCTCCTGTCTCCTACTCCAGCACTGTGGTTACAAACATGCACAGCCCCATCTGCTTCTAAGTAGCGCTGGGGATCCAAACTTGGGTCCGCATGCTTGTGTGGTAACTTCACTCACTGAGCAGCCATTTCCCAATACCTTCTGTCCACTCCTCTAATCTAGGACTGGGATCACCTCAGAGACCTCAAGTCACCTCATCATGCGATTACCCTTCAATGGCTTAGCAGGATGTGTTTGGAACAAAGTGCTCACACTTTGTAAAACCCACAGTTGAACTTGGACAGCACATGAGGTCCTGACCCCTCAAACAAGATATGAAGTTCTTCTCTCGCAGAAGTCCCCTTGGCCTGGCAGAGCCACACTATATTCCCCCAGGCAAACTCTGATCAGAGATGGTGTCAGAGTGTCTACCAAGAGAAACTTCTAAGCATCATGTTGAAAGGCCTCCAGTAAGTGACTCAGGGGGGTAAACCCCCCCCCCCCAGAGGATCAATAACCACTGAAAAAGAGTTGTGGGGAGCAGCTCCTTCTGCCCTTGCCATGAGGATGAACACTGTCCTTGAAGAACAGGTCTGTGAACCCCAGACTCTGAATCTGCTGAGCCTTGGTCTTGGGCTTGCAGCCTCCAGAATCATGAGCAAGACACACTAGCTGTTGCATTCTACAGCCTGAGATGCTCATCTACGGTTTAAACTAGCACAAAGCGGCAGAGAGCTACTGTATGCAGCAACAGAACAGGTTCTGGGAACTGGAGCAAAGGTCACCTATGACAAAGCAGAAAAGCTGGGTAGATGTACAGGTAGATCCAGGTGTTTTATGGAACATAAAGCTTCTAAGTGATAACACAAGGTATCTGGAAAAATAAACCTCCAATTTAGAGGGAGCCACGTGAATTCTCTTGACAGTTTACAATGAAGTGCAAGGGGGAAAATGAGATAGAAATCAAGAGAAGTGAATTTTAAAGACTCGGAAAAGTCTCAGCCAGACCAGATTGTAAAGAATGAAAGAAGGAGCCGGAGAGATGGCTCACTGATTTATAGTATGTACTGCTCTCCTAGAGAACCAGAGTTAAGTTCCCCGCACCCAAGCTAGGTAGTTCAAAGCTCTTGTTAACTCCAGCTTCAGGAAATCCAATGCCCGTTTCTGCCTTCTGTGGGCACTGCAGTCAATTACACAAGCACCCACACAGATGTCCATATATACATACAATTAAAAAGAAAGTATCTTTAAAAATTAAAGTTTGGAGAGACTGGTAATGGATAGAGAGAGCAAGGGGCTGCTCCATAGGATGGAGGTGACCTGAAGGAGCTTCCCTGCTGATGGCCTGAGGGTGTCAGGTCCAAGAGGCTGCGCCCCAGGCTCAAAGCTGGCTTCACAGAGCCAAGGCCGCAGGGACAATCCTGCACATGACACAAGAGGCCAGTTGTCACAGCAACTACAAGTGCCAACTCTTAACATTTGCAAAAATGTAGTCACTTTAAATTGGTTGTCACAGGATGCACTATCCCTGGCAGAGGCCTGAGATGGAAACAGGATCATGTCTAAAAGGACCCACTCCAGTAGAGTACAGAGAAGCCATGGCAGTGGTATGCTCAGAAAGGCCACAGTGCCAGCCCAGGAGAGCCATAAGCTCATAGCTGCCTACAGGATCATCTAAGATCCTGTGGGCTGCACTCAGCAACACCCAGGCCCTGGAACTCCCGCTCCAAGCCAATATGCCCTGAGAACACATTACTGAACCAGAGAAGGGTTTTCTAGGCTTAAGATTCAATGTTTAGGGAACAGAAAGGAGGCTCTTGCCGAGAGAATGGAGTCTGGCTTCCAGCACCCACACAGCAGCTCAAACCATTTGTAACTCCAGTTGTAGGGGATCTGATGTCTCCTCCTCTCACCTCTGTGGGCACCAGGCACGCACACAGTGCACTTATACATATACAGGCAAAGCATTTCATACCTTTGAAAATCAATCAATCCTTTTTTTTTTTTTTTTAAGAGTCAATGTTTGAGGTCAATGAGAATAAAGAATATTTCTGCCAAATCTAAGGATCTCACATGGTGGAGTGAGAAACAGGTAGAAATATGTGCACATGCACAAATGGCGCGCACATGCGTGCACACACACAAACACACAGTAAGTAAATAAAGAAATAACTAAATGTGCAGAGCATCTTGCCCTGCTGAGTGTTGGACTTTAGGGAGCAGTTACGTCAGTTTCCTTTTCTCCGTTTCCAATACAATCTCTCCTCATGCTGGTCTCATAACTTACTCTGCACAGGCTGTGACTTCCTGCTCACACCTGGAAGTCCTGCTTAGCCACATCTGAGGGAGATTGTTGCAGACACTCTAGTATTTAAGAATCTGCTTGATGCTAGAGTGAGTTAAGGCTATAAGGGCTGATGGGATAGAATTTATACATTTTGTATGAGGAAAAGAAATGAATTCTGGGCCGGGCCGTGGTGGCACCCACCTTTAATCCCAGCACTTGGGAGGCAGAGGCAGGCAGATCTCTGAATTTGAGACCAGCCTGGTCTACAAAGTGAGTTCCAGGACAGCCAGGGATACACAGAGAAACCCTGTCTCGAAAAGAAACAAAACAAAATCAAAAAACAAAACAAACAAACAAAAAAACCCAACAAAAACAAACAAAAAAAGAAAGAAATGAATTTTGGGGTCTAGGAGCAGAATGTTTTGATCTGAATGCTGTGTCCCACAAAATTATGCTGAAACCTAACCCTCAAGGTAATTCAGTAAGAGGTCTTTCCCAAAACTGTGTGAGGGCTTGAGGATGCTGCACCATTCAGGAAGATCCAGCCCTCTCTACAGAAGAATCTGCCAACATCTTAACTGTGGCTTTTCAGTCTCCAAAACTGTGAAAGGCATCCTTTGGACGTACTTCACACACACACACACACACACACACACACACACACACATACACACATACACACACACGCACGCACACACGCACTCACGCGCACATGCATACACAGTGGGGAGAGGGACCAGAAGCGGGCATTGAGTCCCCAGGAACTGGAGTTACAGATGGTTGTGAGCTATCATGTATGTGCTGGGAATTGAACCTGGATCTTCTACAAGAGCAGCCAACCAGTGCTCTTAACTGCAGAGCTGTCTCAACAGCCCCTGTCTGTATTTGGTTACAAAGACCTAGAAGTTTAGTTACAGCACAACAATGACCGTTTAAGATAATGTACAGTCCCACACAAGTGAGCACACACTCCAGGATAGCAGTGGGTTGTGAGTGAGTCAGTGCCTATCCACAGCTCCTAGTGTCGAGGAGTGCTGAGACACAGAGGGCGAGCGATGGCTATTTGTTCTTTTCCTCACATGAAAGGCAATGGTACAGGACAGATACGAAACAGCTCACATGGCTTGGTAACTTGCATGAGTTCTACACAATGTGGGAGATTATTTCTATGAAAACAAAACAGTTATTGCCCTGACCACTGTCCAGGATATTGGCTAAACTTTCCAGACTTTAGGCTGAGTCTCGGAAGCCAGAACAAAAGCTGCGTATGTCAGGTTTATTTTGTTGCTTGGTAAACATGGAACTCCATGATCGAATCCACCTGCCTCCACCTGCAAACCTACAGTGGTCCTAGGCCAGGCTCACCTCTCTTATTTGGTCTTTCCACAGGTACACTACCACTTGGGAGTTCAGTTGCTGGCCTCTCTCTCACAGCTGCCACCCAGGCTGGCAGGCAGAGCTAATACCCTGTGGCTGGTAAGTTCAGAACCAGATCTGGCCAGGAGGTTCACTGGAGGCTTCTTGCCCAGCATGACATCAAGGGGTTTTATCAGCTACGCAGAGCCCTGGCCCACTCACCTCCTCTGACACCTTAAACCTGCGCAGTAGTGCCACCACCTTCTGCTTGAAGTTCTGTTGCTGTAAGACAAGAAGCACAGGAAGCTCATGTAAGGAATGATGCTGGGAGGGGCTACATTCCTGGGACATTGCAAGAGTGCAAGGAATTGCACTCTGGTCTCTCAGTAATGAAGGACAGGAGGAAACACAGCTCACACACTATGAAAGTATAAACTGGACGCAACTTTTACATACAGCCATGTGCATATTCTTAGTGTTGGAAAGCACAAACTGAGTCCAGACTCGAAACGCCTGGGGAGTGACAGTCCACACCCACTGAGGGCAACCAAAGTGGGCACAGGGTGGCTTCAGTAGTCTATCCAGGCTCTCTGGCACCTCCCA
>JADRCD010181743.1:0-28476 GCA_019843815.1 Montemys delectorum
TATTATTATTATTATTATTATTATTATTATTAATTATTAAAAAGCACATATCTTCTCTGACTTCCAAGTTGACATGGCAGTGTGCAGAATCTGGAACAACTCTTAATTCTTTCAACATGTCTTTATGGATGTAAGTTAACCGAAACTGCATATTCAATTTGTCTTTTCCATATGCATGGTAGTTTTGATGTGGAACTGGGCTAGTGGACGATTACTATTTTCATAACATACCCTCTACCACATGCAACCTCAATTATATTGGCATTTAATCTCTAAACTTAATTTAAAGCTTTTTTTTTCCTTGAAGTACTATCAAGGAAAAGATTCATGTATGATTTTCCATGCCGGTGTGAACTACATATTCTTGAAATGTAGCAATTTACAGGTTCTTTTCCGAGATCTAGGACTTAAAAGCCCTGTATAGTGGGTTAGCTTTCCTGAACCATGCTTGATTTCCCCTCTTATTGAGAGTGTCAAGTCTACAATAGAGAGTCATTGGTTATCGCCAAGGTCTACTTGCCACTACTGTAATGTTAGGGTTATTGTCCTATGCTAGTCATCATTGGGGTTCATAGGTGTCATAGCTGAGTATGATTATTGATTACTTCTACCCTTTGTAATGTTACATGATGCCTTCAAGTTCTCAAGAACTAGTCCTCAGGGAAGAATCTTTCAGGTCAGTACTGTTGCCTCCCTTCTTCAGTTTGGCCATAGACTCTGGCACCCTGTGCTTACAGGCGGCCACCTGCGAGGCTAGAACAATAGCCCCCTGCAGACTGACAGCCTTTGAGAGGAGTTGCCTGGAAGTCACACTGACTTACAAACACGCCTACCTGCCTGGGGACTTTGAGTTGATGGAGACTCTGGAGTCTAATGTCTGCCTCGGTGTTTTCGTTATGCATGTATCTTGTACCTGGAGATTCGGTTTCAGTTTTCCCTGTGCCTATATATTCCCAAAATATTGCTAAGAAAAGTGAAGCCTTGCTATGAGCGCTACCTGGCCTCCGTGTTCTCTTGTTTCTCGACCCCTTTATTTTCCAGCTCCTTTTAAACTTCTGCCTGAGAGAACCCAGGTTCTTGGAGCTGCTGGATGACTCCATACACAGTATCAGGTCAATAAATAAATATATGTAAAAATAATTACTGAAAAAAAGAGATCATGAGTTTAAAAGAAAACAAGAAAAGGTTTATGTGAGAATAGAGAGGAAGGAGAAGAAAGGGAAAATTATGAAATTATATTATAAATCTACAAAAATAAAAAAGAAATCTATAAAAAGTAATAGTATTTATTTTTTAATAATCATCAAACCTAAACAACTGTTTCGTAACTTTTAGTATTTATTTATTTATTTATTTATTTATTTATTTATTTTACATTTTGCTCACTGCACCCCTCCTGGTCACCACCTCCAACAATCCTTTCCCCTCCCCTTCTCCTCTATGTAGGTGCTCCCCTCCTCCACCAAGTATCCCCTGACCCTGGCACTTCAAGTCTCTAAGAGGCTAGGTACTTCCTCTCCCACTGATGCCAGTCAAGGCAGTCCAGATAGTAAAACATACTCCATTTGGCAACAGCTTTTAGGATAGCCCCAGCTCCAGTTATAAATTTAGCCTTAATCTGGAATTTATATCATGGAAAAGAAACTTATAGCTAAGAAAAGCCTTACTATTATTTTTAAAACAATGATAATTTTATCATGAAACGTAAAATCTTGGAGCTACTTTGAAACCAAGTAGAATATTTAATCTTGGGAAAAAGGAATAAGCTAAAAAATAAAATTTACATCCATTTTACAGTCTAAAATACTCAGTAATTTAAGTAGTATTTACTGAGAGTTGGTAGTACCTAAATGACTTTTCCTGGAATGAAGTTCTATATGTTTGCCTTTAAAGATTGTACAGCCTAGTAGTTTAATGCTTTAACAAGTATCTTACATCCTGTACTGAAGGTCAATGATAGAGAGATAGAATTCAGATTGCTGAGAAAAAAAAAAAGCAGTTGTCACCAAATCCAGTACTTTCTTCATGTGCTTCTTGCCATCACAAATATTATCTAGTGTGAGACTTAACCATCTCTACTCATGTTTAAAAATCGAGTGTATTAACAATTTTCTATACTAGCTTCTTAGGACTAATCTAAAATAAATGAATAGTTTTGACTTGATAATAGTTCATCTACCCTTCAAAATAATATTTTTTTACTTACATAGTTAAAGAAGAAAGCAGGCTTAGATACTATATATTTATTAATATATTTGATACTCAGTATTGAACTCAGAATTTTGTACATGCTAGATGAGTATTCTACCACTTGAGATAAATTTTCAGCTCCAGAAAGCAGCATTTACTCATCAAATTTATATATAACTTTATTTTCAAAATTAGAAATTTGTTTTATGGATATAGATTTATCTCACAAGTCGGGAATTAAATATATCAGGCAACAGTAAACTTATCACATAATTTTTTGGATAAAGAGCACTATGCTAAACAGTAGTAATTTCTAATATTTCAATTATTGGCATCTGCTGATTTTGGATAATTCTCAGTTCACTGGTCTAGAGGTCAATGGTACAGACTTTAAGACATAAAGTGCAGCCTGTGATTGGTCTCAAAAGTCAATGGAAAGAAAGAAGGATTTAGTATAACAGGATGCCTGTTATGTGTAAATATGTGTTCATTTATTTACTACCCTGAAGTTCCTGGAAATTAGAGATGTGAATGGGTCAAGTTCTCTATTTTTTTGTTGAGTGAGAGTCTGAGTAGTTGTTTAACTAATATCAGCCCTGTTTTAGACTTTGAAGATAATTTAAGTATTATTTTTCTTAAATAACTCTCTGTTCTCATAGATTTCAGGAGATTTACCTTGACTAAATTGTAGTCTACCTAGTGATAATTAGGGAGAAATAAGTATAAATACACCAATATGTTTCTACATAGAGAACCTGTTACTGATACCCTTATGGTTTGGATGTTTAAAAGTTGATTCCAAAAGTGAGATTGCATTATTGAGTGAAAATGAACAAACAAATACCTTTCATCTTTAACATCTGAAAAAATGTTATCAATTTTTAATTGTATTTTAATTTGACAAGCAAGATAATGCAGAAGTGATAACTTTTTAGAATAAATTTAGGAAAGAAAAATTATCACTGTGCTTCTTCATACATAAAACATGAAGTACACTGAAATTTGAAGATTGCTAGTAATGACTTAGCAAAAGGGTGGTGACAAAAATGAGTAGTGATGAAGTATGGAATGTGTCTACTGTTTAATTTCTTTAGCAAGTCAGAGCTTAAATAGCAAAGACATGATGGATGAATATTCTAGCTTGAACTATTCAATAAATATATGAATGCCATCTTGAAGCTGATACTCTACTCTCTCAATAAAAGTGAATTTTTTCTGAGCAGACCTATTCTGGTCACTATGAGTGTGAGACTTTCTTGAATTTATTGCTGTGAATTGTGTTTCAGAGACTGAATAGGCACATGGCAGGTGTTCATGAAAACTGTGAGTGGTGTCTAAGGCCATATTTATGTCTCTCTGCCACTTCAAGAAAGCTAACCTGAATAATCATCATGCTTTAGCATTTTATAGATGATGGTGGATAAAGCAAATGAATTATTACAAACTTTTGAATGTAGTGGCATAAAATGAGAGAAAAGTTCTTTGGTGGTGATTCTATTTATGAGGATAAATTATCTCTCACTTTTGGTTTTGTATTGTATGTGTGTGTGTGTGTGTGTGCATGTGTGTGTGTGTGTGTGTGTGTGTGTGTGTGTGGTTATATTGAATTTACTGACAAGGTATCATCAGTGTACACATATGAGTGTTCCCTCTTTCTCCTTAAGCCCTCATTTCCTTTTTTCTTCTATCCTGCACCTTCCCTTCTGTATGTTTTTTTCCTTCCTTCCTTTCTTTCTTTTCTTTTTTTGAGATAGGGTCTTGAAATTTAACCAAGACTGACTTTGAACTTCTCTTTGCTTCCTAAAGGGTGAGACAACAAGAACACAAACCAGGACACACACTCTCAAATACTCTCAAACAATTGTTCAAGGCAAACTACAACAGAATTAGAAGTATAACGTTGAATTATAAATGCAACAGAAAGCAAAAGAACTTTAGCTAATGAAAAAGCATACTTCAATCCAGTGATATAAAAATTTAGTACTAATTTAAATTTCTGGATTAATGTTTTATGTGTGTATGCTTATTATTGTATATTTTTATATAATTCATGTAATTGAGTTGGGATTTAATACTAACTTGGTTGATTGCAATAAATCCAATTTTTCAGTTTATTGTTTCAACTTATCGTTATCTTCTTCATTTTTCATTGTGATTACAGATGTTTGAAACATCTTGACTTTAACCCCTTCCGAACAGCTGCCCTCATTATTTTCTTAAAATTTTAATAGAATCTTTTATGCTGAAGTGCCCAAGTGAGGACCTCTCAGTCCAACTTGGGAGGGAGAAGAAAGCAATCACAAGTGGGGAGAAAGGGAGTGACAGGGGTGTGGTGGGGAAGGAGAGGGAGAGTGGAGCCTGATCTGGTACTAGGTGAGAGAAAAAGACTGAAACCCTGAGGGACAAAAGAAAAAAATAGAAACAGGCAACCTCAGGAGATAAGAGGTTGGGGAGACCCTCCAGAATGTACCAGAGACCTGGGAGGTGAGACTCTCAGGACTCAAAGGGAAGAACCTTAGACAAAATGCCCGACAGAAGGGAGAGGGAACTTACGGAGCCCACCTCCAGCAGGAAGACTGGACATTAAGTGAGGGATGGGGTTGCCATCCCACAGTCACAACTCTGACCTATAATTGTTCCTGTCTGAAAGAATTACAGGGATGGAAATGAAAAGGAGTCTGAGGAAAAGAAGGCCCAGCGATTGGCCTAATGTGGGATCCAGCTCAAGGGGAGAACCTGACACTATTACTAAAGCTATGGAGCGCTCACAAAAAGGGACCTAGCGTGACCACACTCCGGAAGATCCAACAAACAGCTGAAAGAGTCAGATACAGATCTTTGCACCCAACCAGTGGACAGAAGCAGCTGACCCCTGTTGTTGAATTAGGGAAGGCTGAAAGAAGCTAAGGGGAAGGGCGATCCTCTAGGAGGACCAGCAGTCTCAATTAATCTGGACCCCGGAGATCTCTGAAACACTGAACCACCAAACAGGCAGCATATACCAGCTGATATAAGGCCACCAACACATACAAAGCAGAGGACTGCCGGATCTGTGTTCTTCAGAGATGATGCACCTAACCCTCAAGAGACTGGAGGTCCCAGGGAGTTTACAGGTCAGATGGGGGTGGGAGGTGGTGACATCCACATGGAGACAGGGGGTGGGGCGGAGGTATGGGATGTAGAACAGTCAGAGCATGGCCAGGGGGGGAATAAAATATGGAGTATAAGAAATAAATTAATTAATAACAAAATATTTAATAGAATCTTTAGTACCAATCTATGTTAGGTTATAACACATGTTACAGTGTTGTATCATTATGACTGGTATATCTATATCTATATCTATATCTATATCTATATCTATATCTATATCTATATCTATATCTATATTTATATCTATATCTAATCGTTGCCTTTCTTCAGAACAAAATTATAAAGACCTCAGCAGGAGAGACAAGGAACAACAAAAGAACGTGTGTGTGTGTGTGTGTGTGTGTGTGTGTGTATGTGTGTGTGAGAGAGAGAGAAAGAGAGAGAGATTGAGAGAGAGGTTGAGAGAGAGATTAAAATGAACTCAATCTCTAATTTACTAGGATACAGTTATGAGCTAATATTCTTGACTTTGAAAATATTTTGGTATGTAAAGCTTTTCAGACATGCTTTTTTTAGTTCACTAGGATAGATATTCAGGTAACAGCATATAGTGGCTGCATGCTTTCAGAAAAGATGAAAATACATATTGTCTTAATTTTTTTTAAGACTTCCAGTTAACGATCAAAGTACCACCTAGATTTTGACATAAAACTAGACTCACTCACTCAGCAGTCTAGATTGCTTTGCAGTGATGTTTTCTGAAATAACCATAATTTTTTTCCAAGAAAGTCATATTCATAAAGGAAAGGAAAAGGTGTTTACATTTTACTAAAATAGAGAATAAACTTAATATAGTTACAAGAGCACTATTAAATTCATCTCAGACAGCAAATGAACAATGCTGAGGTCACATGGGGTAAATAATTAGAATTAAAGAACTAGACAAGTTTAAAGAACCTGTTAAAGGAAAATTACTACAGTAATCTCTGTGTGTCATGTGTCCGGATTGAAACCCTTGACTTTTAAGGACAGAAAAGTTAGTGGGAAAACCTGTATACATAGTGTAACTCATTTCTAAGGTTATGGAAGTCAGAGTCAGGCTTTGCAAAGTAATGAACCATGTGTATGTGATGCAGCAACCTTAAATGATTTCGTTAAGCAATCATTTTTCATAGACGTTCACAGAAGTGCTTACTAAGACAAAACAATAGATGAGAAACATTTTTTAACTTGAATACTGCTAGATGCCTTAAAAATGATTTATTACTTGTGTTTCAAAACCATGCTTGATAGACTATACACTGAAAACAATGTGCATACCTCCTGTTTTTTCATTTTGTTGTCACTGTTAATTGGCGAGTAGACTGTCTAGAACAGCTCTCAGAAACACTGCAAAGATTTTTACTTACTTAGGAGATGAGAAGGATCATAAGGGATTTACTAAATATGTGAACTGAGACAAACAAATTTACCTGATTAAATTTAAATATGGCAATACCATGAATACTAGGAAAAAAATATATGTCTTCATACGATTTCCATTTTGTTGCAGTACTTGTCAAATCCAGTACAAATGAGAATGTTTCAATCTATCTCAATTTTCTGGAGATTATTATCAATGTATCTGAGGTATACAACTGAAAAAACAGTCTAGTAAACACATTTTTTAAAAAATAGTTGCTTTAGTTTTAGTTTGTATGGCTGGGAAGAGACACCATGAACATGACAACCTTATAAAGGAAAATATTTAATTGAGACTTGTTTACAGTTTCAGAGATCTAGTCCATTACCATCATGGCAGAAAGCATGCGGGCATACAAGTAGGTAAGTGCTGGAGTAGGAACTGAGAGTTCTACATCTTGATCCAGATAACAAAAGTGAGTGATATACAGACCTAGCCTGAGTCCATGAGACTTCAAAGCCTGACCCCAGAGTGACACATTTCCTCCAACAAGGCCATACCTACCCCATCAAGGCTATACCTCCTAATAGTGCCACTCACTATGGGCCAAGTATACAAGCATAAAAGTTTTCAGGAGCCATTCCTTCTCAAATTACCACATAAGTACTTCCCTAATTAGATGGCTGAAAAACAAAAATTGCCCATAATTTATTATATGGTTTCATTTTTGTGGGAATGAGAGTATATGTTGCATGAATGTATTCCATATTTATATCATTCATAAAGATGTCCCCAAATGTGTCAGATATGCTGGAACTGGTTATAGAGGCATCTGTGAGCCTCCAGTTGTAGATGCTGAGAACTTCACACAGGTCCTCTAGAAGCAAATATTCTTTGCCACTGAGCTATCTCTTCAGCTACTGACCTTCGTCTTGGGAAACAATTCTAGTGAAAAAGCTAGACAAATATACAAATAATTGTAGCATCACTACTAAAACTTAACAGAGAAAATAATAAAGGAGATTGATTATTTTCAATGTTTTCCTAAGTTAAAAAAATGTTAATTTCTAATTCAGAAAGAGAATTGAGACAAAGCCTTAATTGTATCTCTGACTACATTGGAAAACTCTCTTTAAAATTTTATCATTTAACCATTTATAAATACATAGCCATATAGTTTACATTCTACATCTCATGCTTTCAGTTATAATAAAACCTTTCACATCTAAAGATCTATTTCTTTTATATTATAGAGTTCGTTGGATTTTCCTGACTTGGAAAGTTGCTGTGAACTTGATGAGATTTCATTTTGTTTTCATGGCCATATTTCTCTCCTACATTTTTAAAAATTTTATGTTTAAAATGTTTGTGTATTTGTTTGTATTTGTATACTCACATGCACTGTTTATAGATGCCAGAAGAGGTGAAATGTCCTGGAGTTCTACAGAGCCAGGAGGTGCTCTTAACTACTGAGTCATCTGTCCATCTCCACTACCTGCATTTTTACTCAAGAACTATTTTTCCTCTTTTCTTTCTGGCATCTTAAAGACATTACTGAGAAGAAAACTAAGATATTAATACAATCAATGTTGTTAAATACACATAGTGAAATATATGACACTTGGATGAATGTGAGGAATCAGCTCAGGTTGGTCAGTAGGGAAACCTTGTAGTTGGTTGTCTGTCTTTATCCCATATGAACACTGCTTGTATTCAAGCACAGCTAGAGACTGATTAAGTCACAGTGTTCCTACACTCTAATGAAATTCTTTGGATTTGTGTGTGATTTAATAACTGAATAAAAGTAATATGAAGAGATATATCAACATTGTAATTTTGAAAGGCATACCTCTTATATAAAACTAACAGTTGAAAGCAGTCAAAGCATCAGTAGACTTATTTATTGTAGTGTGTTTCAAGTCTTTCTGTCAATTTATCATTTCCAACAAGTAAACACAATATGTTGCATTTCATTAGCTTTTAAAGTCTCATAAGAGGTAAAACATTTCTTTAGTGTACATTTACTCACAGGAAGAGTTTATATTTGAATTGAATGTGCTTAGGAGTCACCTTTGCACCCTGCTTTTTGCCATTATGGAGAGTTCTGTATATACCCTTTAGCAGCTAAAGAAAACCATGTCCAAATTCAAGAACAAAATGCCAACAAACCATATGTTTTTGTCTCTGAAGCAAGTTTGAATTATCTGTATACCTGTATAGTTTTAAGCCACATTATTTCGATCAAAAAATGTTCTTTCAGAACAAAACATATTTATTTTTTTGGTTTGATTTTAGTGTCTTTTGTAAATAGAATTCCAATACCTAACTTTCTAATATTTACAATAATAATGCTCACCCAATTAAAAAAATATTGCAGCATTAGTTGGAGCAAAAGGAACCATGGCCTTTGTGACTGTGGATGGGTACATAAATGAAAAAGGGTTTGCTAGTTGTCAACGTCTCAACTGATGGTGGTATCTGTTGTTAATCTAATTTATTTGGTGTCTATTTTATGACCACTTTCACTTACAGAATTAGTTTCTTTTTAATTTGTGCAGATTTCTGGGTTCCTGTATTCTCTCTCCTCTGTACACATACAGCTAATTTTTTTGTTTGTTTGTTTGTTTGTTTTTCGAGACAGGGTTTCTCTGTGTAGCCTTGGCTGTCCTGGAACTTACTCTGTAGATCAGGCTGGCCTCGAACTCAGAAATCCACCTGCCTCTGCCTCCCAAGTGTTGGGATTAAAGGTGTGCACCACCGCTGCCCGGCCACATACAGCTAATTTTTAAGAAGCAGGGATTTGAACTGCTTCACTAACAACTCTTGACTGCAACATATATCTTCAGCAGATTCATGACATCACTAGGGTCAGCACAGTGAGCATTTATTATGTAGAGTTCTTGTTTATAAAATTTTTATTCCTTTCACATTGAAAAATATTATATCATTTACAGTAAAAAAATACAGAATAAAAAATGAATGCAATTGAAAATTAACTCATTTAACTCTAGGAGCCTGAGGCCAGTTATTACTATTTTAAAAGGAAGGTATCTGTGGTGAAAATGGACAGTCAGGTGGTAGAGTTCTAGAGACAGAGTTTAAGTTCTGAATTCAAAATCTAATTTCTAACAAAATGCTGACCTTTTTAGTCTTCAAGGTTGTCAGATCCAAAGCCCCTCTTCTGACAAAGGGCAGTGAAGTTGACATTGTTCTAAACAAAAGAACTTTGCTATGTAAACAGAAGGATTGCAATTGGGTAAACACACCTAAAGGTTTATTAGAAAAGCAGATCTTTTCAAGTGGTTACTGTTCACTGGGAACCACCCTTAATCCTCCAGGAATCTCCTTTAACCTTCTTCCAAAGGTCAACTACCTCTGGTAAGGACATCTAGTACCAGGGCAGACAGAATAGGCTCAGATTGAATCCCTAATGAATATCATATACAATCTCCTGGCTTTCCCACCATTTAACACTTCTTTCTACCTGCCACCACTACCCCTCAAGAGATATCTTTGGTCAAACAAAGAGTACACATGGTGGGACTAATAGCTCCAGCAGTATATGTATAGCAAAGGATGGCCTAGTCTGTCAACAATGGGAGGAGAAGCCCTTGATCCTGTTCTATGCCCCAGTGTAGGGGAATGCCAGGGTCAGGAAGCAGGAGAGTGTGGTTTGGTGAGCAGGGGGAGGGGGGAGAGAACAGGGTTTATTTATTTATTTATTTATTTATTTATTTCAGAGGGGTTACCAGGAAAGAAGATATTATTTGACATATAAATAAAGAACATTAATTAAAAGAGAGAGAGAGAGAGAGAGAGAGAGAGAGAGAGAGAGAGAGAGAGAGAGATATCTAGGCACTTTGATTCCCAGTAAGTTTATATCTCTGCCCACATAGCAGTCTAGTTCTGTTTCCCTGAACCATCTTTTATATGGTGTCATTAAGCTGATATTTTTTAACTTCATTATCAAGTCTTTTGCTTAAGTAACCAAGTTAGTTTCTCCAATGTTTTTTAATGACCTGACCTTCAAAATGCTATTTCACTTCTAATTTTGGTATTTCTACTAAAAATAATTCTTTGACTATATTCTTACGTATTCTTTAGAAATTTGAAGGCAAGGAATGCAACATTAAAACAGTTATTTAAATTACTTTTAAAACTAAAGTAGGATACGAATTTCATTTTAAAAGTCTTTATAAAAATATATACCTATATTGGGGAGATGGAACTTGTAGAGCCCACTTCCAACAGAAAGACAGGGCATCAAGTGAGGGATGAAGTTGCCATCCCACAGTCACAACTCTGACCCACAATTGTTCATGTTGGAAAGAACTGCAGGGGTGGACATGGAGAGAAGCCTGAGGAAAAGAGAGTCCAGTGACAGACCCAAAGTGGGATCCAGATCAAGGGGAGTTCTACACTATTTCTGAGGCTATGGAGCACTCACAAACAGGGACCTATCGTGGCTGCCCTCCAAAAGACCCAACAAGCAGCTGGAGAGAGTCAGATGCAGATATTTTCACCCAACCAATGGACAGAAGCTGCTGATCCCTGCAGGTGAATTATGGGAAAACTAGAAGAAGCTAAGGAGGAGAGCAACCCTGTAGGAGGACCAGCAGTCTCAATTAACCTGGACCGCTGAGATCTCTCAGATACTGGACCACAAACCAGGCAGCATCCACCAGCTGATATGAGGCCCCAACACATATACAGCAGAGGACTGCCGGGTCTGGGTTCAGTTAGAGAAGATGCAACTAACCCTCAAGAGACTAGAGACAAGAGAAGAGGAAAAAGGTATGGGATGAGGAACAATTGGAGGTTGGACTAGAAGGGGAATAAAATAATAGAGTTTTAAATAAATAAATAAATAAATAAGTAAGTAAGTAAATAAACAAATAAATAATTAAAAGGAATGTAAATTAAATATATCCAAAAAATAAATTAAGTTGATCATAAATAACATTTGTTTTTTTCTTAGTACACACACTCACACACACACACACACACACACACACACACACACACACACTGAACTAGTGCTCCATACTACTGAGTTAAAAAGGGAAGTTGGAGTTTAGTTTAAAAGAAGAAGCCCTGATGTGGCATTATGAGACAAGGAACCGCCAAAGATTCAACTTTGGATTCAAACTTTGAATTCATTATCTGTTGGCCGCCTCCTGCTGGCCATGCAGCCTACCCTTAAGAGCAGTTTATTTCTCCAGTGAGACTTCCTTGGAGAAAACTAAATTTTCATTTGCAAATGATTGTCTATAGAAGATAGCTTCAAAAAATAGCCAAGAGGTCATGTGTTTGTTCCCCTTCTAGCTCTAGGATCCCATCTTTTACAGACCCATGAAGCACTGTTCATGTTGTCCCAATCTTTCTGAGTTAAGGTATGTTTATACCATGTTTTATGTTAGAAGTCCTTGTTTTCATGCTGACTTTGATCCTCTTCTGATTCTTACACGCATTCTACCTCTTCCACAAGTTTCTCTAAATCCTGATGGGAGGGATATGATGAGGACATTCTGTTCGTGGTTACAAGGTTCCCAAGAAAATACCTTAATAACTCATGGTGTTGTCAAATTGGTTTCTCTCTACAAACTGACAGCAGTGCCCTATTGCTGACAATAACACTTACACCACACAAAGAACGTGGTGATGCCCACATAGAGCTTTCACCCCTATGCTCTAGTGTTCCTGTACACTATCAAAAGAAAAACATAAGCAATCAACCCATATACAAACCCCTCAAACAACAATGCTCTCCTGCCTAAAAGATATGCTAGTGTGATTGTAGCACAAAGTATTAAAGCCTAGTAAATGAGGTAGAGCCCAAACCTGATACAGCTCTGGGTGACAAAGAATCTGAGACAAGGCAACCCAGGGACCTAGGGTAAAAGCAAATACTACTGTTCTACTAAAGGAAATTAGCTATCAAATGACTCTTAATGATGTTCTGCTGCTCTCACAGATCAGTGCCCTTCCCAGGCACGATCAGAGAAGCCTCCACCTGAAGCAGATTGGAACAAATACAGAGATCTATAGCCAGACAATATGCAAAGATTTCACAACATTTATGTCATATTCCTAATAAGTTCATTAATAAGTAGTCTAAATTCTTCCAACATTATTGATAAAATTAAGAGTACGAGTAACTAAGAATAGATTCTGGTTGTTAGCTCTTATAGTCTGCTAAACTTACAAAAACTATATGAGATCTTTTCTTCATATAGTTCTCACATGTAAAATTATTATAGTCACATTTTCTATATATGGATCACAAATAAAAATAAAATTCTTCCCTCTTAGGGACCTCATAACATACAATGTAATATCAATTGTAAAAATTCCATTTTTGAGAACTGGAATAATTATCTTAAGAATAATAGTATAAACATATATAATCTATTAGGCTCAGTTATATATATATATATATATATATATATGTGTGTGTATGTATATATATATACATATATATATAAATAAAGATTGTATACATAATAGAATATATATATACATATATATATATATAAAAACATATGTTATCTATTGCTTTCTGAGAAGCAGGGTTAGTATGGAATCATAGGATATAATAGAAAATTTCCACTGCTATGGACACACAGTTCTGCAATATCAGCACTGTGATGCCTGAATTTACACACTTATATTTAGGGACTATGAGACCATTTCTTATAAACAGTGAATTTATCTAACAATGTAAAGTTACTAAAATAAAAGAAAGGAAGAAGTATTAAGATTAGCTCAATTTTAAAAGAAAATGGTTACCACTGTTAAGAAAACAGCATCCAGAAAATACTTTCTGCAAGCATTCTGTTGGTCACTTTTCTGTGAGGGCCCATAAGAACTGGATCCTAAAAAGTGCTGGCCTTACCCATAGACAACCATTCATAAAAACATTCTCTGAAGCTCAGTGTAAATTTTCATGCTAATGACAGGCGCTTTACTTCCTATCTTACATGATGCAGCATTCAAACTACACTTGAACAATGAGACTCAAAGTTTATGGACAAATAATTCATTTTAACTTTGTTTAAATCTCTGGTAACAAGAAATTTAAATATTAAATGATACTAGAAAGAAATAATCTATGTAGGTTTTCTTCCAAAGAGATTTTAGAAAACTCAGAAACGTATGGTTTCTACATTTATTTTTGAGTCAACTGAGAGTACAAAACTCAGTAATGTTTTCCCTAAAACAATTAGAGGAGCTTTGGGATAAACACATAAAATTGGTGTAAAGCATTCATTCTTGTTTTTTTTTTCTTTTCTTTTTCTTTTTCTTTTTTTCTTGGATATTTTCTTTATTTACTTTTGAAATGTTATCCTCTTTTCCAGTTTTCCCTCCCAGAAACCCCTTATCCTGTCCCCCCCCTCCTGCTTCTACAAGGGTGTTCTCTGACCTACCCACCCACTCCTACCTCCCCTCCCTGGCATTCCCCTACACTGGGACATCTATCTAGCCTTCACAGGATCAAGGGCCTTTCCTCCCATTGATGCCTGACAAGGCCATTCTCTGCTACATATGCAGCTGGAGCCTGTGGGTCTCTCTATGTGTTCTCCTTGGTTGGTGGCTTAGTCCCCGGGTGCTCTGGGGGGGGGGGAGGGCGGAGGTATGGGGTCTGGTTGGTTGAAATTGTTGTTCTTCCTATGGGATTGCAACCCCCTTCAGCTCCTTCAGTCCTTTCTCTAACTCCTCCATTGGAGACCCCATGCTCAGTCCAATGCTTGGCTGTGAGCATCCTCCTCTGTGGTTCTGGCAGAGCCTTTCAGGAGACAGCTATATCTGGCCCCTGTTAGTATGCACTTCATGGTGTCCACAATAGTGTCTGGATTTGGTGACTGTATATGGGATGGAACTCCAGGAAGGTCAGTCTCTGGATGCCCTTTCCTTCAGTCTCTACTCCACACTTTGTCTCCATATTTCCTCCCGTGAGTATTCATTCTTAATCTATTGGATACACTGGTGTCCTATGATTATCCCATGTTCCTTTCTTAAATGTCCATCGATATAATGCTCTATTCTACCAAGTTTAATTAGTTTTCCAAAGCATCAACAATATAATCATGACAAGACTTACAACATGGTAGCATGTAGTGATCAATATTTGAAGGTGCCACGTGTAAAATAGAGGGTGCAGCATTTAAAAATCCATTGGTTAAACACCATGTAAACAACTATAAACTTGGCTTTCTTTTTCTTTCCTAAAAGTTTTACTTTGACACAAGAATCTTGCTGAACTGCACTGTCAAACCTTTAACTTGTAATCCTCCTGTCTCAACCTGCCAAGCTTGGCTTTCAATAACCAGATTATGGATTCTTGTTTTCCTGCATGGAGACAGGCACTAGGCTTAGGTTTAGTTTTGATGGCTCTTGTCACATAACCTGTGATTTTTGGCACTGGTTTGCTGCTATTTCTTGAATTGTAGGAGAAGTATTGTTTTCTTTTCAGAGATTTTTGTCATCAATCTCTTCATGGAGGATGCTGGTAACATTTACTGTAATCATATTTAAAAAGACAATTGATTTCAAAAGCATAATAATATTAAAAATAATTTTGAAGTAAATTATATTGACTGCTTTACTATATTTTCTTTGAGTAACACTGAAAAAAATAAGATAAAGATCTTGTTGGGCTTCAGATAAAATGTTAGATTAAGATCTATGCCATTTATTCTCTATTTTCATTAAGACTTTTTAGTTTGAAAAGAAAAAAGGGAACAAAATCATATAATGATATTCATTCAACAATGACCCCATGTCAATATTTTTGAATTTATGGTTTATCTTGTCTTATAAATGACACATGCATCTGATATGATAAACATCATGTCTAAAATATTTATGAGCAGCATTGTTACTGACATACAAAAAATCAAACCACAGCAGTTGATAGTACATTTTTAACTCATTATTGATTTCACAGACTTAGGAGTTTGACTTTACTGTGATGACATAATTGTAAGTACTATATGGATTTTTGACAGTCAATGTAAATTGGGCTGTTTACTTTATTATTTTTCTTTACTGCTTATTTTATGTGTATGTGTCTGTTTGGCATTTGCACATTAATGTAGGTGCCCATGAAGAACAGAGGAATTAGATTCCTTGAAGACAATTGTGAGCTCCCTAACATTGGTCCTAGGAAAATCTCAAGTTGTCTATTATTCCGGTACATCCTCTTACTCAGCCACCTCTCCAGATTTTTGTTTTTTACTTTTAGCTATTTTACTTGGCTATTTTGGCATAGCTTTTATGTGATACATCTTACAAGTTTAATGCTTATGGGGAAAGAAAAAGAGCTTATGAATGAAGATCTTTCTCCTACAAAAAGTAATTTCCATTTCTGTTTAAATTATTGTTCAAATTGCAAGTGACTTCAGACCCACCCTTTGTAGCTATTACTAAGAAGGTTAAAATCAACTAAAGCATAATATGAAGCAGATTGAATACAAGCTTTAATATGAATGTGTGCTGCTAAGTTAGTATCATTTATTACTGAAGCCAGATGTTAGAAGTTCAAAGTACTTAAAGAATAAGAAAAAATTTATTTCATGATATGACCTCACTTTATCAATTATTCATATAAAGATTAACTTTTTAACATTTATCAATTTACATGACAGGGATTCATATTTTTAACAGAAGGTAGAAATCACATGATATATATAACCAACAGATATGTTGTAAGGTAACATCAGTGCAAAGTCAGAGAAAAGAGCCAGAAAATTATAAATTTAAAATTATAAATTTAAAACAAATTTAAAATGACAAGAAATTTGAAGAATGAAATATTTACCAATAACAGAACAGTATCCTCTCCAACACAGCACTGTAGACAAACAGAATCAGGACACTGAGCTGAATTTCAGGATGCATCATTTTCTCCTTTGTGTTCTTTCATGTACCAATTTCCAATTTCCAATTGATGTTTCGAGTGACAGATGATTCACAGTATAGTAAGGAAGCCCACTGCTTTGCAAAAGCAATCTTTAGACCCTCTTTTGTAATATGGCAGATCTGCCTCCTTGAATTTTGATCATGAGTAACATTTTATATGAAGCTAGTTCTTGACACAATACTTTCCTTCAGGACTTATCTTTAATTATTTCTTATATGGTTTACCCTCTGGAAATTTCACTACCTTTCTTTGGGGAAGCTGATTTTTGAGTGACTGTACTAAAGTTTCTGTTATAAACACACTTTGGTTTGCTCTTACCATTTTCTTTTGTCCCTGTTCTCACTATACTACTATGAGATACTGTACACCTCTTTGAGGCTATTCGAGAGAGTTTCATCTTCCCAGTTACTCTCAGTTTTCAAATGTGCCAAACACTTTTTCTTACTTACATATGTATGATAGAATTTATCTCTTAACATAGATGAAAAATCCCTTCAATATGTTCATTCTACTTTTGTTAAAAAAATAAGTTATTTTTTTATGTCATAGTCAGTTTATAAAATCTGTATCAAAAATTTACTTTTAACTAAAGATTTAGTCATTCAATCTAATTCACTAAATCATGAGAACGCTGACCATGGTTAATAATACTTCTATCTATTATTAGTATTGGAGAGAAAAAACAATGTTTCTTATCTTTTCATGGAAAATCAGTTGTCAGTGTTATATGGTTTTGTAAATTTTAAAAGAATCATTCATTTACTTTGAACTAATCATTTGAAAGCAATATATTGCCTTCCAATTTTTACATATGTTTGATAAGTAGCTACTATAGTGTTACAGTTACCTGAAATTCTGAATTATTTCTATATTTAAAAAAATCACCATTAAGAAACAAAAACAAATCTATTATAGGCATTAGGAATTCCAGCATTCAGAGAGTTATAAAATAATGACATTTTCACACATTTATATGATATAGAATTTGTTATATAAAATTTTCTTCTAAAACCATAAGAAATGTTTTTAAGTTGTTGGAGATAAGACTGTGAAATGTGTAAAACAGAGCAAATGCTAATTTTATTATATATAAATAAAAATAATTAAAGTTAATTGTAGAAATAGAAAGTAATTAAATAAAATCTGGCAGTGCATTCCATGCTACCCACCCTGTGTTCCTGAATGAAAGACACATACACAACCTTTATATTTTGATATGGCTTAATCAGCTCAATGGCTGGGTCACTTCCGAACTTCTTTGCGCTTAAGCACTTCCCACCAATAATCCCAAGTTCTTACTTAATAAATCCTATATTTTGTCTTGGCTGTGCTGGGCAGCACTGTTCTGGCTCCTTCCCATGCCAGCTATGCCTCCCTGTCCCCCACTCTTCTCAGGCATGTCAGCTTTCCTCTCCTTTTCCCTCTCTTGGCATAGTAGATCTCCTTCTCTCTTCCTCTCTTTGCCTAGTCCAGGAATCCTAAACGTCCCTCCTCTGTCTGCCCTGACTAGTCATTAGCTGCTCGCATTTTTATTTACCAACTAGAACCACCTGGGGGGCAGAGTCCCTCAGTGTCTTACAAGAAGACACTCCTGCAAACAGGTTTTTGGGAAGCATGATTAGCATGAAACTACGAGCAGCTACAGTTAATGTGTATGAAGCATTTAAATATTCTTTGTCTTAATATATAGTTGTGTTTATAGACAATCATCTAAATAACTATATAAGATCATTATCTTAATGTTACAGATAAATTATCCTAGGCTGGGAAAAGATAAAATGGCTTAAGGAAAAGAATGAACAAGTTGAGGTAATGATAAACAATACCTGTAAAATACTGTAAAAACAAAACAAAACAAAAACATTGTAACATTCTTCTATAATTCTATTGGTTATACTATGAAAATTTAAAGTATCAACCTAAAATTGCTATAATATAATTCATAGTTATAAAAACTGGTACTCAAATCAATCCAAGTAGCATGAGAAAATGCAATGCTGAGGTTGATGTATAGGCAATAAGAGATTAATCACTTTAGATCAAGATTGTAAGAATATAATGTATAGCACAAAATATGTTTCAGGCTGTCAAATTTTAAAAATGTAAAACTATCAGTGAATTGTTTTAGATAGATTCTCTAGTATAGATTGATTTTCTGAAGTTTGATGAAAACATATTAGAATGTCTATGTAGTAGCTAGACAAGGTTAGTATTCTGCTATGTCCATAGCAGCCTTATTTATAATAGTCTCCAGTTAGAAAGAACCCAGATGTCTTTCAACAGAGTAATGGATACAGAAAATGTGGTATATTTACTCAATGGAGTACTATTAGCTGTTAAAATCGAGGAATGCATGAAATTCTTAGGCAAATAGATGGAACTAGACAATATCCAAAAGAACATACAGGATACTCATACCGATAAGTGGATATTAGCCCCAAAGCTTGGAATACCCAAGATATAATTTATAGACCACATGAAGCTCAAGAAGAAGGAAGACCAAAGTGTTGGTGCTTTGGTCCTTCTTAGAAGGGGGAACAAAATACCTATGGGAGGAAATATGGAGACCAAGTGTGGAGCAGAGTTCAAAGGAAAGGCCATCCAGAGAGTGCCCCACCTAGGAATTTATCCCATAAGAAGACATCAAACACAGACACTATTGCAGATGCCAAGAAGGGCTTGCTGATAGGAGCCTGACATAGCTGTCTCCTGAAAAGCTCTGCCAGAACCTGACAAATACCAGAGCAGATGCTCACAGCGAACCATTGGACTGAGCATGGAGTCCCCAATGACAGAGTTAGAGAAAGGACAGAAGGAGCTGAAGGGGTTTGCAACCCCATAGGAAGAGCAACAACATCAACCAACAAGACCTCTCACAACCCCCAGAGCTCCCAGGGACTAAACCACCAACCAAAGAGCACACATGGAGCAACCCGTGGCTCCAACCACATACTTTCAATTTACTTTTAGTCATTACATCTGGTTGCTTTTACGATTATAGCAACTGAAATTTATTTAAAAAATCTGCGGCTTTAAATATTTTGAAGACATTTTTGTTTTATCCTCTGAATAATGAATTAAGAGTCAATGAAGAGAAACAATTATATGTAATTAAAAATAATGGCTAAGGGATGTGAGGTTACTCCAATATAGTTAAAATTATTCTAGCACTTTTTATATCCTATGAACTGTGCTCAATGCTGTAGTATCTCTTCACAGAAATTCTCATTTCTTGGTTAAAAAACAAGAATACAGTATAATTGTCTACTCAGTTTAAAGAAAATGAACATAGTACTTTGTCAAATTCATAAAGTAAGTAGCAACACAGAAAAAGAATCCACAACTAGTTTTCATTCATCTGGAGATCTGGAGCAAAAGAAATGGGTCACAACACACTCAACTGAAATAAAGATCCTAGTGAAAGATTTTTCCTGGATTCCTTTCAGTGCCTGTATTTTAGACACAATAAAATAGAGACCCAGAGTCTGTTAAGTTGGCTTTAAAATTAAGACTTGGCCTTTTCACTTTTGAGAAACAAAAGTCCATTTAAACCTAATGAAATATAAGTAGTTAAGAAATAATTTGCATAAAATCACATAGTATTTAGCCTCAGTGGAAAATGTTATGTTTTTAATTCTTCGAATCCGAGAAAGGCAAATTGGAGATATTTTTTAAAAATTGAAGACCCTGCCCTTAGAAGCATTGGAGATGTGGCTGCTGTGTCACATGTTTGTCAGCAGATGACAGAGAACAACTAGGCTATGTCTATGCTGGTCTATTCTGACCGGTGAACATCTGAATGATCAATAGTCTAACATTCCCTGAAAAAGCAAGCGTGAAATGACTACCAGTCTGGATCCTCACAGGCTTGATGGGGCAGACCATGCCTGAGATGACCCTCCCTTGTGTCATAATGCACAAGCAGGGCATAGCACTCCTGACTTTAAACCTGAAACAATCCCGAAGACTCAGAGAGCCCGGGTGCAACTAAGAGGAACAAGTAACCAATGGGGAAATGGAAGAGAAAGAAACAGAACCATGTGGGCACAATGAAGAAAGGCAGAACCGGAGACTTGAGGGTAGTGAGGAGTAGTCTGATGTGAGTGGCTGATGATAGTACTTGAGATCATGGGGGGATCCTTGCTTGTAATGCTACTGGGGGCTATGTCTGGGTCCATTGCCCTGCAGCTGCAGGGGTCTATTATATCAAAGGCCAGGCAGACATGGCTATTCTGGACTGTGGACCATGAACATGTTGTGTGGACATGCATGAGGGCTGTGTAGAACTGGCCCCACAGATCCCTCTCCTGGGTATCATGGAAGATCTGGTCCTGGGGACAGGAGAGCAGGAGAGCTGAACCTGACCCTAGCCAGCAATAGCACTCAAAGAGGGTCTGCACATACTGCTACATTGAGGGAGTCATAAGTGAACAGGTCCTGAGAATATGAGCATGGGAGAGTTGGCTTGGTTCTTCATCTCCCCTGTGGTGGTATGGACAAGGGAGAGTTACCCTCCTACCTCTTTACCACTTGCCATCTGTAGCAGTTGGAAGACCTGTTCCTGAAGTCATGAAAGCAAGAGAGCTGTCCCTGACCCTCACCAGATGCAGTACTCAGGAGAGCTAGCCTATACCTCACCTGGGCAGCACAGTAAGCTGACCCTGGTGGTGGGTACACAGGAGAGCCAGCTCTGAGTTCATAACCATAAGAGAGCTGGCTTACCACTTGTTTGCTGTGCAGTGACATGACTAAGAAAGATCTCTTCCTTTTACCCCTTGCCACCTACATCAGACAAGACAGCTGGTCTTGAGTTCATCGGAGTAGGAGAATTGGCTCTGAAGTACCTGAACCTCTTCTGGGCAGCAGAGTACAGCCTGCTCTGGTTGTAAGCATTGTTGATGACCTGCTCCAAGGGCCTGAGAGCAGGAGAACCAATAGGCTGACCAGCTCAGATACCTCAGGGGTTCAGATCTAGGACTTTGAAGTGGCCCACCCTTACATATATGCCATTGATGTACTGTTGGAGTACATGAAGGGGCCAGTCTTGCAGATCCAAAATTACAGGATCTCCATGACACAGGGCAATAAAAGGATATCTGAGAGAAATTATAGTGATTTTCCAGTACTGATAGAGTAGCAGATGCTAGAGGCCTTATATCAGACCAATGAGTCATTACAATGAACATTCACAAACAAAGAAGTCTAGACAAATCTATTGCATGGGAGGTTGCAAGGGGATAGGATGGGTACAAGGAGAGGGAAAGATGAGTGGGATTGGGTTACATTATATGATATTCATAAAGAACCAATAATGTTTTTAAAAAGAAAAAAAGGAATTCTTAAAGGGAATTCTCAGAGAATGAAAAATGAAGAAATAGTTTTATACTTTTTATTATATTTAAATGTTGATAGAAGGTATATTTCTTAACAAACTGAGTGCAAAAAAATAAATTATGATCAGCAACAAGTTTGCTTCATAAAACTCTGACTCTAGCTTGATCAGGAAGCACATCCACATTGTATTCCTAAGTATCAGAAATATAAACAAAACACTGAAGCAGAAATGTATGTGAAGGAGAATTAAGGTATAAAGATTATATAAAATCAATGATAGAAAGCTGCAAGGTGAACAATCCAATCTTTGCTTTGTAAATGGACTGACTGTTATTACCACCTTCATTGTCAAATAGAAAATCCACAGAAAAATTTCTGCTGAATCCAGAAAAAAAAAAAAAAAGAAAAGAAAAAGAAAATGAAAAAGAAAAAAAAAACACAGTGAATGCTATACTAACCAATCACCAGATGAATAGATCAATGGTGTGTGGCTTGGATTTCATTAAACAAGGAAGGCTAGCCACTAGTGTACCTGTAGCTGCTTCTTAGGTGTAATAAGCATTGACTAAAATTGTTCTTAGGAATTCAATTCACAAGAAAACATGTGTATGCTTCCTGGGAAGGGTAGAAGCCTATTTAAGCAAACAAGTGTAACCAAGTACTTATTCAGTGTAAGGAAATACTTAAATAATATCCATAAAATATAGCTCTTAACGTTGTTTAACTAGAAAAGGGAGAATCAAGATGACTAAGGCCTTTCTGAGATGGCTTTCCGTCATGTAGGCTACAAACATTCACAGGAAGGCAAATTCTCTGTGGAATGTCAGCATAGAGAAAATCAATTCCATTTTGTGGATGAGATAATGTAGAAAAGACTAGTGCCTTGGCTTATGTCATAGGCAGGTAAAGTACATAGCAAACCATATGTGGCTCACGTAACGACAAATGTCCTTTTATGACTAGTGATACTCTTCTGGTTTAAACCAACATTCTTAGAAACCATCCTTCATTTAGCTATGAACACTATATCCCAAGTGTAGTACAAAACCAAGAAAGAGAACCAACAAGACAAAGGAAACTCAGCACCAATCTATTGTTCAACTATAAATTAAAAATGAATTTCTTAAGAAATTATAAACATATAAAAATCATGTACAAATCTATGTCAAATATTCATGTGGCACAGGATGTTTTCTGGTATACAAAAATATTTTTCTTCTCATTCTACAATGCGTACAAATTTATATTACACTACAGGAGTGAATACCACTTAGGTAAAAGTCTATTCTTTGGAGTTAATAGATAGCATTTGAAAATCAAAACAAACTGAAATATGTCTGGTTAGTCAAGACAACTTTTTCTTCTGCCTTCTTGCTCCTGTACTGGAATGGAGAAGAGCAAGGAATTTCAAGGATTGTAGAAAAAATTGTCAATCTTGTCCCACAAGTGATGAATACAAGGAAGTATGATGGTGTGGATTGTGGAGGTATCTGTGGCATTTTTATTTCTGATACTACAAGTAATGAGAATGAGGTTGTGCATTTGGCCGGCAAGCACTCTACCATGGCACCACATCCCTATCTCTGGTATTGTTAGTTTGGGAGAGAAGTGTGGGTAAGTATGAACTGGTGATTCAATCTCACAGGTAGTGAAGACATGGCCAAGCAAGAACGTTAACATAAAGGTAACAATGATGGAGCTAAAGACTGAACAGAAACTCAGGTCTGAAAGATGTCATGATCCTATAGAAAAATCAAAGGACAGAATGGTGATTTCCTCTTACATTTCCTCTTCACCTATTCTTTCCTTTGAGCCTCTTTCTCTTCCTTTATCTTTCCTGACACACTCTAAACTTTGGAAATTTATGTAAAACTCTGGAAAAGATGAAAACTTTCATGCCTTGAGCTTTTGAATTTCTGATATCAAATTATTTCATTCTATATATTCGACAACTTCTCAAGTTATTTTTCCATAGAATTCCTTGAAATTTTTTCAGCAAGACATACATATTACCAAATATGCTGTAGAATTTCAGTAACATGAGAACTTTACAAGATTTTCAGTTTAGAGTAGAAATTCTCAATAAACTATACCAGTTCTAAACTCACACATTTTAAAATAAGCTGTCATTTATTTGTTACTTGTTGTATGTTGGGCATGTTTCTACGTGCTGTTGTACATGCTAACTGCATGCAAAGAGGATCAAAGTCGAACTTGTGGGAGTCGAACTTCTTTTCTTTCACAATTTGTGTTTGGGGGATCAAAGGTTCTCAGCCTTCTCAGCAGGCTGCTTTAACCACTGTGCTCTCTTGATAGTCTTAACCTCACCTTTTGTTATTTAATCCAGAAATAAATAATGGTATTTTGAAGAGTAACAGCATCTTTATAACTTTAAAGATTCTTGTTCATCTTAACCTATATTTTTATTATTTAAAAATCTATAACTTTTTATATAAGAGAGAAAACAGCCAATATATTTTACTGAGTTTCATGTATCTACATATAATAGATAGGTCATAGCATGTTAAATGTTGTCAAAATTTAGGGAACATAAGCTAGAAATAATTTAAAACTCTTGAAGCTAAGTTTTTTCGCACTGTAGATTTTCTACTGTTTTTACATTTAGGAAAGGCTGTTTTAATGAATTTCAAAGAATTATCCCAGTGTAGGCAACGACATTCCAGCTATGGTAGTTTAATGGAAATTTCCTACAAATACCTCAAGTTTCACATCAAGATCCCCTTAAATTTAAATAACTCTGATCTATAACTTGATAATGAATTGCGTTTACTTGCTCTTGAATGATATATCAATATGGGTAAGGATATAGATACTAACATGAAGGGTTCCAGCAAAGGGCCAGGAATGACAACCTTACTGGTTATTTTTTCACAATAAATTGGACAATTGTCAATATAACTTATCCAACTATCCCACTGGGGTTTGGTTGACTGGAATCCATGTGGGTCAGTCATCTGAAGTTTTTGTACTCCCTGAGTTAGCTAACAACACTGAATTTCCAAGTCTCTGAAGCTAATGACTAGATTTTGGATTTCTCTTTCAAGTCCTGATACCACAGATGCTTTAGGCAGTAGGTCTTAATGCTTCTGGGATATTGTCTCTTCCAATACGTTATCCATAGCAACTTCATGAAGCACAATTCAGGATGCATATGAATTACTCTACCATCAACACATATCCATTTTAGTTATTTCTAATTTTCCAGACAAAGCCTCCTTTTGTTTATAGTCTAAATTAATCTCCCTAGTCTCTCTCACAAATGCCTTTGAAGTATCTATGAAGAAATATACAGCATGTCCTTCACACATTCTGCATCATGCATTTAAGCTGACTTGATAGTTTTACTATGCAGAGATTCATTTCAAACCCTCCCCTAATCTTCCTGATTTTTCATTTGATCTTTCTGGGAAGGATCTTTTCTCCACTATCTAATAGTTACAAATTTCCTTTAGCAAATTTTCCTAATATGATTACTGCACATTTGCAACTATCTTCCAGGCCCCCTTCTGTGAACCTTCTGGGTTTTCCAGAGCTTTTTCTCAAGTGTCAGCTTTCACATTTTTTCCCCCAATCGTCCACATCATTAAAGAAACTGCTCAGGTAGAAAGTTTCTTTTCTGTGTTCTCCTAAAGGGCCAGAAACTACTGTTGTTTACAAACCAATTATGTCAGATTCTAAATCAAAAAAGGAGGTATGTGCTCAGTCTTTGAATATATAACTGATCCATTTAGTGAAAGACTGTCACTCACAAGAAATGTCCCATATATCTGTACTCATAATCATGTATAGTTATTAATAGGACATTTCTATACAGTTAGAATTAGAAAAAAGGTACAAAGGGTTGGGTAAACAGAGAGGAAGCCATTATGCTCCCAAATGACTAAACAAAATACATCAAACAAATTATCTTGAGATTAAATATAACTGCAGAGGTGATTTGTTCAAGACAAGATGAAACTTAAATGTTTGGGTATTAAATTGTTTTCAAGAAGACAGGTATCTTTAGTTCACAAAAGTAGCCCTGATTTCTTATTATCAATGCCACACTTTTTTTCCCAACCTTGACTTTGAGTAAAAATATTATTGTTAAAATTTCAATTGGTAATACCTGTTATAATAAGTGCTATACAAGATTAAACCTCACAACATATTCCTTTTATAAAATGTTTCTTTAAAAACACCATGGTAAATGAAACTCTGACACTCTGACATCTAGCTTGGTAATTTACTAGTTTACACAGCTTCAGTGAATGTGGAAAATATCCTAGCTACACATCTCCATTGGAATTTCCCATGTTCAATAAAAGCAATGTGCCTCAAATATTGAGTTTATATAAACTATAGGAAAATTCTTTTTAGATTCCTCTTTAAAGTATTCTGTAATAAAATTTATAGCATGTATTTGTCTGCCAAAGAAAAAATAAAAATAATTGTCATAAAATTCCTTGAAATATAGGCTACAGGGTTTTCAAATTGATGAAATATTTTTAGAAGTAACTTCTATTTTGTTCAGTACAAAAGAGATAACTTAAATCCTGTGACTTATCTAAACAAAAATAAAAATTTAAGTATAACCAACAAACTAGATGCTATCTATGTTAAACACTTTCATATCATTCATTATACTCTCCTGGATCAACAGTTGAGGACTCAAAAGTGACAGCTATGAAATGTGTCCATTGACCAGCTTGTCATGGTAGGCCTAAGGATGGAATAATGGCATATATACAGACATACCTTGGTGATAACCAAAAGCTCTCTTTTTAGACTTACCCTCCACTCAGTAAGAAGAAGAACTTGTGTGGCACTGGAAACCCAGCTATCTATTCAGTGTTAGAGTAGTCATAGTTATTGGGAGAAAATCTACAGCCATTAATTTACTAAACCAGTATAATCTCTAAAACAAACTATAATCATTTGTCTTATATCCACAGATAAGTACAATCTTTACCCTTTATCAAGAGAACTTATCTTTGCAGCATATGACAGAAACTCACAACCAATCAAAATGCTAAACTGTAGAGACTATTCCCAATGGATACATTTACAACAAGCAAACAAACAAACAAACAAACAAATAACAACAAAACAGTACTGCTGTACCTATAGGACAGGAAACATTGTAGAAAGGGATGAGAAGACTGTCAGAAGTAAGGGAGTTTGCTGTTGTTTGTGTCTCCTAATAATATCAGAATCTACATCTATAAGGTCTCACCAACATTACTACCTTAAGCAACTATTCAAGTTTACAACACCAAGTTTAAACAGATAAAGGACAATATGTGAACTACCATTTTGTATTATTTTCCGTTATTCCACATGATCTCTGAAGACTGATCAACAGTTAAGAGTGCAGGCTGCACACCCCTAAGGACTTTTGTAGATATCAGCATCCAACTAAAAAGCTAGCTGGAGCCATACATTTATAATCCCAGAGCCAGGTTGTCAAGAGAGTAGCAACAAGGAGGCCAGTATAGCTTCGTGGCTTCCTCCATATTCACTAAGAGATCCTGTCTCAAGGGAACAAGATGAACAGCTAGAGAGAAGACCACCTGACATTCTCCACCTGAATTCCCATTTATGGGAACAATTCCACATCCTACCACCACACGTGAACACATAGAACACACACACACACACACACACACACACACACACACACACACACACACAATCCATTCACCAACCAACCAACCAAACAAACAAAAAGAAAAGTAACCTACAGACAAACGTACGTGAGAGAATATGTCACTGTGAAATACTGAAAAATCTAAGTAAGCAGCTGTATTTCATGTTAATGTACAGTTTCCCAATTCTCTCTTGAATTATCAAGCATAAACTCTAACCATAACTGCTTCAAAACGGAAAGAAATGTGAAGCAGCAACATTGACATCCATCACATGATGATTCAGAGCAGGCATTTGTCATTTGAACCTGTATTAGATCAAATGACAGCAGTCACTTTGAAAATTCATTGAATCATATTCTACAGTCATTTCATTGTCAACTGAAAGGAATTAATTTTGTTTGAAGTGGAATGAGAACACAAAATGTGATAACATGGGAAATATTCATATATCTGTATATAATGTGACATAAGAATTTCTTCTACTATATTCATTTAGTTAAGAAGACTGAAAATGTGTTTGATGTTTGGCTGTGAGCAGGAAGGCTTTCTCCACCTCCTTACATGGAGCCCCAGGCATAGGGAACTAACTAGGAAGCCTGCATATTTTCTACTGGGTATTGCAGGAAATTTAAGTTGTGCAGGTTGGTAGCTTCACGCAGAATGATTCAATCATGCAGAAAACTTGAAAGCCAAGATCCTTTCTTTTTCTCTCTTGTGCCTTTTTGAAACTGTTTTAGAGTTGATCCTAACAAAAAATCCTGACTGTATAGTACAGACTTGTCAAGGCAAGGATCATGATCTCCTGAGGCTTTGGTTTCTTTTCTTCTCCTTCCCCTTCCCCTTCCCCTTCCCGTTCCCCTTCCCCTTCCCCTTCCCCTTCCCCT